>OY744533.1:55251307-55441307 GCA_963556195.1 Sepiola atlantica | reverse complement strand
ATAAATGTGTCTCTCGACCGATTTCACAAGTATTGCATCAGTAATATTGCACTTAACCCACCTAGTGCAAACAACTAGTCCAATTGGGTCTATTCTAGTTACTCTTCAAGGAACGGAGAGGGAGTGTGGGGAGAGGGGTTCTTCCTTCAAATCATAACCAAAATTAATGTAACCTTAGCAAAACAAAACAAAAAATGTAATTTGCAGAAGCAAAATGTAGTGCGACACTGGAAAATACATTTCGTAATTATAGCTTAGTAGAAAAAATGTGACCCGTTGCGTCACCAATTGAGCTTGGGTTCAATTATTTGAATCAGGAAAAAGTGCGTTTGCAAAGCCAGTAAAATATGAAAAAAAAATAAAATGACAAAATTAAAAATTAGCCTTCCTCCTCTCTCTCTCACTCTCTCTCTCTCTCTCTCTCTCCGACTACGAGTTAAATAGTATTACTGCCTGTGGTGATATTCCCTTTCGTTTATAATGGACTATTCCAATCGTTTTATCATTTTCTTTCTTTATTACCTTTGACTGTTAACACAGGGAGAGGGGGCATATGGAAGCAAGAGTAATAGATGACGTATAAAATAAGAGCAGGGGTAGGTAACACAACATACAGTGATAGAGGGTGAAAGTGATAGATAGAAAGCTAGTAAGATATTGGTCTTGTTGAGTTAATTACAAATTACGGCTAATTAGAACAATTAAAATTTAAGTTGTTTTTGTTTTTTTCAAACTTAAATCAATCTCTAAACTGACGAATATTTTCGCATGTATTTTGTGTGATTAAAATATATAGGGAACAAAACCTTAGAGAAACAAATGTTGATTATCTCAACTTTAGCGTAACAATAGATTACACTAAGTTTAGATTCCAAAGTAACAAAAAGATCTAGATAGGAATCTATTGACATTGGCTTTGAAGACGACCAAGTTGTAATCTGTGGGGAAGCAGTCCCGCGGCAATGTGTTCCACAGACGGGAAGTCCTTGCAAAGAAGCTCTGTTTATGGAAATTTTGCCTGACGCTGGGCATACTGAGTAAAGAAAATAAAGCTTTTCTTCGTTGTGGTAGTAGACGAGTTCTTGCTGTGAATGTCTTACAAGGAAGAACCAAACATTTGAGCTCAGCCGAGCACTTTCCATGGAAATAACGATAGAGTAGAGAGAGACTAGCAAGGTCTCTTCTGTGAAAACAAAACGGAAGAGATCATTCCCCACCAGATTTCGAACTCGATTCTGAATTATGTCAAGGCAGCAAAGAATGCCCTGAGCGGCACTTCCCCAACATAATGAATGAACACATGAAACTTATCGATTATTTCGTATTGTTCACATCGACAACTGACAACATTTTGAGTTATCGTACTTGTCTACAACTCGGCAATCCTAGTAAGAAAACCGGGTGTTAACCATTCGACAGTTTCGGCGCATGTGACAAAAATAGACATAATTTCGTCTCTTTTCGCGCATCTCTCTTTCCGTCGACCAATCAGGTGCCGTCAAGACATCGTCACCAGCAGCACAGCCCTAAAGTCTAACCCCTCCTCAATGCGGCAGGGTTGTGGTAACTGTTAGTGTCAGAGATATGCCGTCGGGAACTTCAGCTTAAGGCGAATTGGTATGATACACAGCAGTATTAGGGCCACGGCCTGACCAAAAGGGCTCTGGTAAAATCTAAAGGCGTCTGCATTGGTATACAGCGGCTTCTGGTCGTTTTTGCCAGTGTGTTTGTGGATAATCTACGGCAAGCAAAGACGTTCAGCCATTAATCGCAATGTAAAGTGAGGATGACAACGTTGCCGCATGTGAAACCGCCATTCAATTCCAACAGATGATGATCTTCCTCGACGACTTGGAGCAATCGCTGACCCCCTATTGACCTCGGTGTCGGGGGTAACCTGAAATCATTCAGTAACATTAAATGCACCTAGCCAAAAAGCAATGTTTACAATTTTTTAACTAGGATTTTTTAAAATTCGTTTTAGATTTCCGTTATTCTATTATTGATTTTAATAAATATTCGATTAATAGTAAATAAAAAATATATATAATCTCTCCTCTCTCTCTCTCTCTCTCTCTCTCTCTCTCTCTCTCTCTCTCTCTCTCTCTCTCTCTCTCATATATATATATATATATATATATATATATATATATATATATATATATATATATATGACAGAGAGAGAGAGAGAGAGAGAGAAAGAGAGGGAGGATTTATAAAAAGCTATTAACAATGCGAAAATAAATTGCCTATATATATATTACACACAATGCCTCAAGCAAACTACATCAAGCTCTTATGAAATATTTGAATGTGTATTTATCAAAGTTACGTACGAATAGCCGAGAAACACCGACACAGCGATATATTTTCTGATAGTTTTATTAATACAGGCGTCATGAAACTTTCTTGGAAGTCGCATTCACCAATACAGCCGAAATGAATAAAGTGTTCGTTCATTTTTACGTGATAAGCATCTAGTCATGTTTACAAATATTTGAAATATGATTTTTTTAAATCAATTTCAGACTTCCCTTATTTTATTTTTGAATTCAACAATGATTCAACTGACAGTAGTTTAAAAAGTATTATAAAAAGAGACAGACATAAACAGAGGCTGAAGAGAGTCCGGCATAAGAGGCCAACTATAGGTCCCCTTTGTTCGGATTTGAAACCGACGGTACCGATATTGTCTTAATCTTCTGTAATTACACACACACACACACACACACATATATATATATATATATTTAAAATTAAATTCCCGAAACAGTTTTTCATGGTAAACAACTGATGATCCCTTAAAATAGTGTTAGAAACTAACTAATATAATAACTGTAAAAAATAAATTGACTTACATGAGTGATTTTCCACTGGAAGACTTGAGACTATAAGTTTTTTTGTTTTTTTAAATTTTTTTTTATATATAGTTTTAATGGTTGAGAAACTTCCGAGACTATATATATATATATATATATATATATATATATATATATATATATATATATATATATATATATATATATAAATAAATGGGAATTTTTTTTTTCATGAAATAAATTTGTAAAAAAAGCCTACGACAGTCCACTCGAATCGACACCCGATAGAAATAAGTTACTAAAACAAAGGTTAAATTTTCAGTAAAACGGTTTTCTTTTTAGATAAAATAGATGAACACATAGTAGATATTGTGGCAAAGAATTACAAACATACATTGACAAAAGAATTATAGTTAAAAATGGCTGACGTGTGTCTACTATTGTGACACTTCGAAATGTTAAAGCAGTGTTAGTTGTTGCCGTAAATAGGCGGATATTTGATCACCGGATGTTTATATTCTTCAATTAAAAATATGAGTTTCTCCCCTTGCTGATTTTTTTAGGTGGTTATTTAAACAATGTTTCATATTAGCAGTCGCCGGACTAAATGATTTTAAAAATAAATTATAACGAAATACGTTAGTATATTGCCAATAACATGATACAACAATAACAAATGACAATTTTCTAGTCATAAGCAAAGATTGCTTTGTCAGTTTCAATGCTATTTGGGTCTGGCTTTGAATTTCGACAAGAAAACTCTCTATGTTAAATAGATGGTAATTATTGAAATATTTTCTCTTCATTTGCATTTGTCAATAAAAATGTTGAAAATCTTGATTTTACCCTGAAAAAAAAATGAACATTTTATTTTTTTCAATTAATTATGCTTTAAAAATAAGTTAAAATGGGCGTCAAATAAGCTCGCGTAATCTCATAGTTTTAATTTAATTTTTATTTATTTCACGTATAAAATCTATCAGTCCCTCCCTTAAAAAGTTGTCCAAAACGTCCTAAAATCGTTGCCAGTTGCAAATGAGTTTTAACCGTAATTTGCGAGGGTCTATACATCGACTGGCCTATGTGGCATGATGGTTCGAATGTTCACTAATGGGCTGGGATCCTCGGTCGTGTCATACCAAAAATTGAAAAAAAGGTACTTGATGCCTCCTTGCTAAATACTTGGCATTATAAGGTGATGAATCCAGGGAAAGGAGTGGCGCCCTCCCCTACATTTCAATGAAAAGGGAGCCTTTGAGCCTTCCTCGACTACGGTCGATAAAGATTGATGATAACATTATTGTTAACACTCGTTAGACAAAAATAAAATTAAAAGTTATCAAAAATGAATTTTTTTATTTTTTTTACAACAATATTCGGTTATATTGAGGCAGTTAGCTCCCAAAATATTTGCGAACTATTTTGCAAATAATAATTTGCTTTTTGATTTTTGCAGATTTCTTTGGGTTTTTTATTTTTCATTTTTATTTTGCAAATATTAATTAACAAATAATAAAATCAAACAGTGTTTATTAAAAACGTTGCCACCCAGACTTAGGATTAGTGGTGGGGTTAAGAAAGGGTGTGTTATGTTTTGTAATAAACAAATAATAAAATCAAGCAATGTTTATTACAAATGAAATTGAAATATGTTACAAATTAAACATCATAATAATGGCGTATCCAATATAGAATATTGTCGAAGAAATTGTCTTTAAAAATACAATTTCATTAAAAAAAATCAGTAGACAAATTAATATTTTCAAAATAATAATAATAATAATAATAATAATAATAATAATAATAATAATAATAATAATAATAAAAAATCCGCAGAAATCAGACAACAAATTCATACGTTATACAGTCGCTAGAATTTGGCAGCCATTTTGGGAGTTATCTACTTCAATTTAACCCAGATTTTAATAAAATGTCGATTTTCTTTTTTAATCGAGTCAAAAGGTAAACAACCTCAACAAAGAGAAGAGAATTTTTTTCCTTGGGGGTTCTTTGATACGATAGGGGCGCGTGAGAAAATTAATGTCTTTCGATTTAAGAGCATACATGAATTATTACAATACGTGACTTTTTCCTTTAAATTTTAATTCAAGACAGAATTTTTACTTTTTTGTCGTTTTTTAATGGCTTCAAAACTGCATTAAAATTTCGAAATGTCAAGATAGTAGACACAGGTCAGCCATTTTAATCTATTAATAGGTTAATATTAAAATAGCTGACTATCCGGACACTTCGAAATTCGAAAGCAATTTTGAAGCTTTTAACATCGACGAAGAGAAAGTGAAATTAACTTCTTCCTTGAATTAAAGTTTAAAGGAAATCATTCTTTTACGCATGCGCCCCTGTCCTATCAAAGAACTCCAAAATCTTTCTGGTTTTTCTTTTTGTTTTGTTTTTTCATTCTGACTCGATGTTTTTTAAACAAAACATATCGGATGTTGGTTCTTTCGTAGATCAGTGGAATACTTTGGTATAAGAGGACAAATGCTAAATATTTCTCGACTTTTTTGTTACTATTGAGTGACCGCTTATCAAGGCCAAGAGCCATTCGAGGATAAGGATTAATGAGACTGAAATTATTGTCAGTTGAAAGATGAGGAAAACTATGGGAGTACTAACATTGATTATTGGTATGAACTTATTACTTACGGGGCGATTTTTAACAATTATCTGTTAACATTGTACTTGAAGACGATCAAGTTGTAATCAGTAGGGAAGCAGTCTAGCGGCAATGTATTCCATAAGCGGGAAATCCTTGCAAATAAGCTCTGTTTATGCAAATTTTGTCTGGTGCTAGGCATATGGAGGGAGAAAGAAAAGTTTTTTTTCGATGTGGTAGGAAAACAGGGTCATGCTGTGAATGTCTTGCCAAGACGGATTTCAAAGGCTTTAAAATTGCTTTAAAATTGCTTTAAAATTTCGAATTATCCCGATAATAGACACACGTCAGCCATTTTTAATCGATTAATAGATCAATATTAAAGTGGCTGACTATACAGATACTTCGAAATTCGAAAGAAATTCTGTAGCTTTTGCCATCGTCAAAGTGAAAGTGAAAGTGAAACTGAAAGGAAAGTGAAAGTGAAAGTTAGATCTCCTTGAAGAATCTCAAAATATATTTTTTTTTTTAATTTTTATTTTGCATTCTGACTCTTTTAAGAAAATAAAAAAGAACATATCGACTTTTTGATTCTTTAGTAGATCAGTGGCCCTGTTGTTTAGTTTGATTTCTTTGATTTAGGGCCACAAATGAAAAATAATATTGGACTTTTGTTTTACTATAGGGTCACCATTTATCAAGGACAAAAGCTACTCGAGGATAAGGGTTAATGAGACGAAATGATTGTCAGCCGAGAGATTATGAACACTATGGGAGTACAAACATTGATCAAAAGTATGAACTGTTTTTGAATACTTATGGGCGGTTTATGATAAGGATTTGTTGGCATTTGATTTGAAGACGACCAAGTTGTAATCAACAGGGAAGCAGTCCCGCTGTAATGTGTTCCACATGCGGGAAGCCCTTGCAAATAAGTTTTGTCCATGAAAATTCCGCCCTACGCTAGACACGTGTAAGGAGAAAGGAATGTTACTTTCCATTGTGGTAATAAGACGAGTTCTTGCTGTGAATGTCTATAAGGAAGAACCAGAATTTGAAGCTCAGTCGAGCACCTTCCATGGAAATAAGGAAATAACACTAGAGTAGAGAGAGACTAGCAACGCCTCTTCTTCAACTCCGTACTAGATTTCGGAGTCGATTTGGGTGGGGGGCATATAAATTTTAATTCTAACCAGAAACTATTCTCGAATTAACATTTTAAAGGCTTCAAAACAACATTCGAATTTCCCACGGCCACGTTAAACATCGCTGTGGGGCTTTCATTTCTATTTATTAAAAGAAATAGTGCCTCTGTTATTTTTTTTCCACGGCCTTGAATTTTTTTTATTTTACAATTTGTGATCGCCGGCCAGTGTCCGGGCGACACAGGTCACAACGAACAGCCCACGATTGTTCGTTGTAGTTTTACAGATTGATGGCCGGCCCTCGGCTTGTAAGGTCACTAGGATCGCGTTTTACATACAGCATCTGGTATTCCTAAATGGTCACCCATCTAAGTACTGACTAGGCTCAATATTGCTTAACGTCGGTGATTTTGTCAACATGATTATAGTCGTATATTAAAATTGGCGGATATAAAATAATTTCGGTATTACTGTAGATTAACACTCTCCGCCAAATCACCTCCAGAAAAATAAGATTCTACTTTTTTAAGCGATTACGTGTGAACACGTTAAAAAAAGACTTAGCGGAAATAAGAAAAAAAACAACAAACAAAAAAAAAGAAGCAATTATTTTACAATTTAGAGTGGGAGATAAGTTTCGCATATGAAATTTACGTAAAATAATCCCCCATTTCCGGGCCATTCTAGCGTTTTTGTTTTGTTTTCTTTTTCATGGGAGATAAATTCTGTGCGTTTTTTTAGGGGGGTGTCTATTATTTTAAACGATTACGTGTGGTTTTACGATCTTGTCACTCGGATTAAGGGTAGTGGTAAAATATTTAGTTCAAAAGTTAGAATAGCCCGGATCATTTTACGTTAAATTTATATACGAAACTGATCCCCCACTCTAAATTCTGAAGTAATTGTTTGTTTTATTGGTTTGTTTTTTATTCTTTCCGGCAAGTTTTTCAGAGTGTTCACACGTAATAGCTTTAAAAGAGTAGAATCGCATTTTCTTTTATTCGCGCGGGGGGGGGGGTTAATCTACAAATTTATCGTAATTTCTAGATAGAATTAAAGTCTATAGGCTAAACTCAAGTATTATGGTTCATCTGTGCGTATAAACCAAAGATAAGCAGTATTTCTCTGGGAAGGCCACTGATCTACAAGCGAACTGACTTTTTACTTTTAAATCAGAAACCTAATAGGGTTTTAATTCATAGAACTCTCAAACAAAAAACTGTAGTAATTTATTTGTTTATTTGTTAGATTTCGTTTTAAACAATAAACATACAGTTGAAAAAAGAAAATAACTTTGTTTAAATCCTTACTTTGGTAAAAGTCCCAAATAGTTAACGATCGAGAACTCGTAAAAAGAAATAAAAACAACAAATAATTTATAGCAAACATAATAGAATTAAATTCTCTACCGACCCGCATACTTTTAACGTGTGGAAACTGTAAGGTTTTTTTTTTATTCCAGAATTTTATTTCGATAAAAGCTGTCTTATCGAAACATGAGAACCAAAATGACGTCCGAGATTATTACTTAACTGTGGAGGAGGGGGGTCATGCTGAAAAAATAGTCCAAAAATCACTTACCCTACCACTAACCTTAAATCTAAGTAACAAGCCCCCCCCTCCCCCAAAAAACAAACTTGTAAAACCACACTTAATCGCCAAAGTTTAGCGAAGATCATTGTTGTTTTTCGTGTGCCGATAAGACAGCGTTCATCAAAATAAAATTCTGAAATTAAAAAATCTTAGTTTCCACACGTCAAAAGTATACGGGTTAAATAGATAATTTAATTCTGTTGCGTTTGCTATAAATTATTTGGTTTTTTAATCTTTTGTTTACGAGTTCTCGACTGTTAACTATTCTGTACTTTACACCTTATTTTAATTTTTAAGTCGATTAAAAAGGTTGGGTTCTTAATTCAAAACGAAAACAGGCCGTTTCGTTTCTTGTGGTATTCATGAATGAATCGACGAGAAATAAAAGTCATTCATTTATTTTTCCTTAAAGAGAAAAAAGACAGAAAGAAGTTGAATGTGAAAAAGGAAGTAAATTTCAAACGTAAACTCGTGACCGGGGAGAATTTTTTTGTATTATTTGAACTACTATTCTCATCTTGGTTGTTATATTCACAACGTTTCGGCCGATGCAACCTCCTACGAAGTGGCGTGCTGATGATGCCCGGGGTCCACTCATTGATTGTATGCCCCAAAACTAAGAAATATTATGAGAAAGAGACATAGTTTGAATATGATTGGATTCCCCTCCTCCCAATTCGGATGAGGATTCACCCCCCCCCCTCTCTCTCTCTCTCTCTCTCTCTCTCTCTCTCTCTCTCTCTCTCTCTCTGTTCCTGCTTTCCTAGGGTGCATCTTTTTGCGAACTTGGGAACCTTCTAGTCGAATTTGGGAATCTTTATGTCGACCTCGGGCATCTGGACGCCCGTGGACGGAATTCCGACATAAAGGTTCCCTAAGTTCGCAAAGAGATGCACCTGAAGAAGATCGAAGTTTACATCGGCCGAAACGTCGTGGATATAACGAGCAAGATGAGAACAGTAGCCCGTACGATTCAAATAATGCACGAAGCCGCATGTCGTCAAAAAGATGTGAAGAAAGGAACGGTGAGAAATGATAAAGCCAAATGCTCTACAACAGGTGGGTTTCAAAACGGCCAAGTTTGGAGTTCTGGAGAGTGAAAGTTTCGCAAAGACAGGCAACGACGGAAGGAAAAGAAATGCCGGGAAATCAAAGATTTTTAAGAAGAAAAAAGAACCAAAAAATAATAATAATTGAAATTGTTATTGCGTTTCCTTTGTTTTGTTTTTAATATATTATTAGTATTATTATCATCATTAATACTACTACTACTACTACTACGAGTTCTCACACGAATCATTACCAGTGATCGCTCACTGATAAAAACAGGCGGTGTTCCCTGGAGTCTGACTGACAACAAGTCTCCCCAGATTTCCCGTGCTCTCCGCTTCTTTCGATAGCATTATCGCAACAAGCCGTTTACCATTGAACTATTACTGATGACGACGGACATCGACTCACTCCGGAAATCGAGTAGCAAAAAATCCTCGGGATTCAAGTACTCTCAGTACCCTTCCAGTTGAAGTCTGGATTGTTTTCTCCCTCTCGTCGATCTTTCTATCCTCCCTGGTCCTTCACGACCATTTTTCTGCAGCACCAACATCGGTTGGTGGCACCGCGTTTCTTCACTATCATCATCATCATCATCATCATCATCATCATCATCATCATTATCATCATCATCATCATCATCATCGATAAACCGACCACATTCTCTCTCTCTCTCTCTCTCTCTCTCTCTCTCTCTCTCTCTCTCTCTCTCTCTCTCTCTCTCTCGTAAAGATGTTCGTTTTCTTGCAAATAGAAATCATTTCATTCCAAATGATGGAACGAAGAATGGAATTCGGAAAACGGCTGTAAACAATACCAAAGCGAGATAGTTTACACGCATAGAGTCATTAGATAAAGGTAGGTTCTTTAATACGACAGGGACGCGTTCAAAAATACATTATCGGGGAGGGGGGGCACAAATGAACCATAATACTTGACTTGCAACTTTAATTCTACCTTTTTTTTTTATAAAGTGATTATATATAAACAGCCCGAAAATGTTGATGGTGAACAGAAACAAATAAAAATCAATATTATCCACCTTAGAGTGGGGTATCATTTTCGCACATAAATTTAACGTAAAATGATCGCCCATTTCCGGACCAGCACACGCTAATGATCACCCACTTCCGGACCAGCACACACTAATGATCACCCATTTCCGGACCAGCACACACTAATGATCACCCATTTCCGGACCAAATAGAGTTTTTTTAAGGCCATATAACCAAATGTTTAATTTTTTAAGATGTCCACTCAGTGATCCGGGATTGACATTATGAGGGGGGGGGGGGCATGGCTTATAAAGGTCAGCACAGAAAGGTGCGGGTTGAAGGGATCCCGCTACGTGGGAGCCCGCATGAATAGATAAACCAAACTATGCCAAGTTTTATCCAAACCAGACATTACTGTCTAATTGACAGTTTAAAGGCTTCAAAATGACTATAAAAAAAACCGTATCGTCTATTTTTTTGCTATATCAATAATTGATTAAAAATAGCTGATTTGTTTGTTCTTCTTTTTTAATCGCGACCCTTCGAAATCCGAAAATAATTTAGTAACCTTTAAACTGCCGATTAGAAAGTTATCTTTGGTTTGAGTTAAAGTTTACGAGTAACACAAAAGTCAAGTATAACGGCTCATTTGTGTTCCTATTAAAAGAAAACATGATTTTTTCGAATGCGCCCCTGTCGTATCAAAGATACAGAAATGTTTTTAAAAAATAAATAATAAACAAATAAATAATAAAAAATAAAAATGTACTTACATTACTTGTGTTTCCCGACCAGTGTACGATCGCTTCGTTGTGGTTCCAGTCAGGTAAATTGACAAAGCTGGTAATTAGTGTCGGACTCGTAGCCGTCGGAATTGGCAAATCTGCAGATTCCAAGGGTCCACTCGGATCGGAATTTCCGTAATTTTCCGCATTGTTGTTAATGTTTTCCTGATGTTGGTGATGATGATTGTGGTCGGTGGTTGCAGTCGTCGTGGTCGTGTTATTGTTGCTCTTAGCGGTAGTCGCATCTCGCCGAAAACGGGCCGCCAAATGGTTAACCTGGTCCCCGAGGGGTCCGGAACTGGCTCGGAGAATTACAGTGTTGTCTTTCGGCTTAAAACTAGTAAATATTTTGCCATCTACAAGGGTTGCAATCATTCCGAGATAGGCGATCAGCGCTAGCAAGTATCTCGCGCTGTCTCCGCACGCCATGTTTACGTGTGTGCGTGTGGAGGTGTGTGTGTGCGTGCGTGTGTGCCGGAGAAAGTTTAAGAACACTCCGCAGTAACCTCCCCTGATTATCAACTTTGTTTTTTTTTTAGTTTCCATTTCTTTCTTTCATCACATTTATTCAATCACTTTTAATTAAAACAACATTAATTTTAATTATTGATTATTATACATATACATATTATATAGTAAGCATTGTCATTTATTCCCAAAAATATATTATGCATCTCGCTGCCTTCTTTTATTACCCTCTGCTTGCGTGGCTAATACCCTTGAATAAACGGTTAATTTAGTTCACGGGGCTGGGCATAAACAAAGAAAATCACATAGAGAAAAACGTAAAACTAAGACCATGCACTCTATACTAATTCACCCAGAATTTTAAAAAAGTAAGATTCTATATTTTTTTTTTTTGCGATTATATATAAACAGCCTGAAAAGGTTGGCGAGAAAAGAAATTAAACAAAAAAAAATCAATATTATCCACTTTAGAGTGGTGGATCATTTTCGCGTATAAATTAACGTAAAATGATCGCTCACTTCAGGACCAGCAGACGTTAATGATCACACACCTCAGGACCAAATAGCGTTTTTAAGGAAATATAACCAAATGTTTATTTTTTTTAAAAAGATAAATGCATGTTCGCCCGTTGATCCAGGATTGACCTTATGGGAAAAACACATGACTTACAGGACCGGCGGGACAGTTATAAAAGTGTGTGGGTGGGGCTCTCCTAAAAAGTGGTGAGGGCGGTTAAATACATGCATATATAACTTCATTATTGATGACCGTAAAGTGGGGGTGGGGCGCTGTCCATGACTTATAAAGACTAGCACAGAAAGGTGGGAGTGGGGGACCCTATGATGTGGAGGCCAACAAATGAATAGGTGGGCTAACCCATGTGATTTGGGTTAGATAGACAGTAATTCTGGTGGAGCATCAGGTTGGAGTGGAAGCATGGTGACTATTCATTCATAATTTGGGTCCGTAAGAAAAACACAAAAACGAAAGCGTTATATAACGTGTTTTAATGAATTTTTTCAGCAGAATAAAATATGAGTTACCCTCCCTCTCCCAAAAAACACAGACACACAAAATTGATCTCCAAACTATTAACAAAATGGGCAAGATTAAAACGAAAGAAAAAAATGATTACTTGTCCTTAAAACCGCTGTTTGATTCGGAAGTGGTAATCATTTTATGTTAAATTTATATGCGAATGTGATCCCCCACTCTAAAATCTAAAATATTGATTTTTTTTTGATTTTTTTTAATTTCTTTTTACCACCTAAAAATAGTAGAATCTCATTATTTTTTTTTGGGGGGGGGAGGGGGTAGCATAGTGTGTAGGACTCCAATAATACTGAGAAAAATGAGACTTGTCGAGGATGCCTCAGAAAGAGGGAAACACCTGTCGCAGGTGTCGTCTAACCACTTGGCCAACAAGCCCAACTTTGGCTGAGACGACAACCACGACAGGTGGTCCTTTTTTTCTGGAAGCACAGGTTCGAATCCTGTACGAGTTTCGTTCTAACTCTTTGTGGTTTTCTTTGTTTATTCCCAGACCCATGGACTAAATTAACCGTTTATTCAAGGGTATTACACACAGAAGCAGCTAGTCAATAAAAAAAGCAAAGAGATACATAATACATATCCATGTAATTATTCAATTTTTATCTTTCAAAAACGCTTTTAATCTTTCAATTTAATCTACGGCGTGCTTGGAAAATCGATAGCATAATTTGGGATTATGTTCTATATGGTATATAGGTACGGAAACGGTTTCCGAGTTATACGTGCTTGAAACAAATATTGATCAACATTCTTTATTATAAACATTTAACATGTACAATGTGTTTGATAGTGAAGCACGGTTATTTCTACATGTTGGATAGATAGACACTATCCATGTGACAGGATCACAGGTGAAATACTTGGACTTTGAGAAAAAATCACAATTTTGGCTAGGAGAAAAAAATCACAATTTTGAGCTGGGAGAAAAGTCACAATTTGGGCTAGGATAAAAAAAGTCACAATTTGGGCTAAGAGAAAAAGTCACAATTTGATCTAGTAAAAAAATGTACCCGAATCTGGGTTAGGAGAAAAACGTCAAAATTTGAGCTAGGTCAAAAAGTCACAATTTAGGCTAGGAAAAAAAGCCATAATTTGAGCTTGGAGAAAAAAGTCACAATTTGGGTCAAAGGAAAAATTCACAATTTAGGTTAGGAGAAGAAAGTTACAATTTGTGTAAGAAGAAAAAGTCATAACTTTGACAAGGAAAAAAGATCACAATTTCTGATAGGAGAAAAAGTCACAATTTTGACTAAGAGAAAAAGTCACAATTTTGACTAAGAGAAAAAGTCACAATTGTGGCTAGGAGAAAAGGTCACAATTTGGGGTAGAAGAAAAAGTCACAATTTTAGCTAGGGGAAAATGTTACAATTTGGGCCAGGATAAAAAAATCACTATTTGGGCTAGAAGAAAAAGTCACAATTTAGACTAGGGACGAAAATTACGTAATTAAGCAAAACATTCAAGTTTGTCACAATTAATGTAAGTGCTTCAAGCAATTTAAGTAATAAAACCAAATATTTTGATCACAATCAATTAAACATACGCAAATAGTAAATCCAGTCATTTAACTTTAAGTTTAGGGTTGATTCTTAATAATATAAACCGTTAAAAAATGAGAATGCGGAAGTTTATCTTCTATTCAAGAATGACATTGACCTTCATCTGTCGGATGCAACCACTACATATACGTTGACTGCAGACACAAGGATAAAGTTGCGTATGCAGCGATTGTTGTTTTCAAAAATTGTTAGAAAATAGCACTTCAGATATGAATCAACAATAACCCTAAACAAACCATGGGTTCTACACTGTATTAGTACCTTATTAATGACTGGTTGGGGGCAGAGTTATTTTCTCTTGTCGAGTAGTCATAAAAATGGCGCCTTTCATCCTTACCATTCGATAAATTGGCATCCCGATTATAAAAATCTCGCCTCAAATAAGAAAATGACTTCCAAAGAAAATCGTTTAAATGTTGAAAGCCTGCGTGAAAAGTCTGATGAGATTGTTAAGTTTCGTGAGAGATTATTATTGACCTGTGTTGTGATTGGAGGGTTAAATTTGCTAGAATGATTGTGGGAAAGAATGAAAGATATAAGCTATATTGGATTGGAAATGAAAAGGTGTTGGTATTTTTACTGCAGAGAGATGGATCGATAAAGTGATTGAAGCTAATCATGTAAGTGAACGAATCATACGGATGAAGTTGATGGTTGGTGAGAAAATTTTCACAGCTTTATCTGTTTATGCACCACAATATGGCTTAGGTGAAGATGCGAAAGATGATTTTTATAACAGACTTATTGCAGTAACTAGTAATGTTGATGAGAAGGGAGTACTTGCTGTGCTAGGAGACTTGAATGGTCATGTTGGAAATACCCCTGGTGATTTTGAGTGCGCATGGAGGAAATTGTTATGGTGATAAGAGAACAGAAGGAGAAGGAATTTTAGAATTTGTTTTTGCAATGGACATGTTGGTTGCAAACACCAGTTTTAGGAAAAAGGAAAGCCATCTCGTTTCGTATGAATCTGGTACAACAAACACTCAAATAGATTATCTGCTGGTTAGGAAAAAGGATAGAAAGCTCTTAACTGATGTGAATATAATATCTGGTGAAGAAATTTTCACACAACACAAACCGGTTATTCGCAATTTCAAGCCGAAGAAAGCACTTGAGGTAAAGAGAAAGTTTATCCCCAGAAGAAAAGTGTGATGGTTGAATGAAGAACATGTGAAATGTGAGTTTAGAAACAATGTGATGGAGCGTTTGACTACCAGATCCACTACAGAAAGTGTGGAAAAACAGTGGAAGACGCTGAAGAATGCACTGTTGGAGGTAACAGACTAGAAGGACCCCCAAGGCATAGGGGGACATGATGGTGGAATGAGGAATCTGAAGAATGTATTACAGAAAATCGGAAGCGATCGAGTGAGTGGATAAAAGGTTTAGTCAATAAGTATATGTCAGGGCCGGCAGGATAGTTATAAAAGTAGGGAGGGGGGGGCTTCTCCTAAAAAGTGGAGGGGTCCGGTTAAATACATGCATATCAACTTAATTATTGATGACCGTAAAGTGAAGGGGGGTGCAAGTCAAAAAGTGAGGGGGCTGGTGCTCCCCCTGCCCCCCGGTGCCACCGTCCATGTATGTATCTGGGTCAGTAGATGTAAAAGAGTTGAGGTAGGGTTACATAGTCGTTTCTTAAAATCAGTTCTTTTTAAATCCATAGCCATTTACTTCAGTATACTGATATATCGATATACTTTTCACCATCAACATCGCAGTGTGTTGCATTTCGTCACCATCATCATCGTCCAGTGCGCTGCCTTTCACCGTCGTCGTCGTTGTAGTGGAGTGCACCTCATAGCCATCATCGTCTAGTGTCTGTAATGAAAACTTTTTATGCAGAGAAGAAAAAGGCGAGCCCGGCAGAGAATGTTCTCATCACACGAACAAAAGTCACACATTCATTAAATTTGAGAGAGAGACCAAATTGTTCTTCTTAACTTAATTCTACTTAGTTACGGGAATAGGAAGGAAGGGGCATACAAGTTGCCATCAACTCTTTTAGGAATTAAATTCCCATTTTTCTTTTTTTGAATTACATCACAATTTTGCATCCGTGCACCATGCTCCCAAAAGACGAACTTACTAAAAAACTGCTTTCTTTTCTTGTTCCCACGATTGTGACGTAATTCCTTCAAAGGGGGACACTGAACCTGTCACACCGCACCTGTTTGACCTTCCCCTGATCTCTGAGTTCAGGCTTGTTTATATTTTTAGTCCGAGAGCGAACTTGTTCCCCAGATTTTTGTGTCAAGATTTGCACTGGTCCACCTAGATATCAAATCCATACTAGCTGATGGAACCGTTCTTCACATACATTCATTCATTATGTAACAGTAGCAGGTTCAGTTCACAGGGGAAAGCTAAGGGAAACAGGGGAAGAAGTTATAATAATGGATTGGAGAGAAAGAGGGATAAATAAAGACCTGCCAGAGATAATAATGATGATGATGATTATTATTATTATTACTGCTTAGACAAATTACTTTATTTACAAAATACACTTTAAAGAATGTTCCAGTAATCATCATCAGCAGCAGTAGCATTAGCATCAGCGGTTTAATGCTGGCATGCATTGGACGGCTTTTAGAAATTGACTTTTAAATTAACCTATCTCTGTCCAGGTCTTTATTTATTCTCCTTTCCTTCAAGTTCATTTTTATCACTTCCTCCCAGGTTTTTCTTGGCCTTCCCTTGTGAACTGAACCTGCTACCTCAACTGTTCTACATTTACTGACCCAAGCACTCACATCCATTCTTTCAACATGGCCATATCACCAGTTCCGTGTTCTGCACACCTCTTACTATACTGTCCAGATTTAATCTTCCTCTGAGGTTATCAGATCTAAGTCTGTCTTTAAGACTCACATTGCACATCCATCGTATCATTCTCATATCATTTCTCTCCATGCAACGCATGTCCTCATATCATTTCTCTCTCCGCAACGCATGTCCTGGTCAGGTTTCACCTTCATACATCATCACATTGCTTACACATGCCTGATAGACTCTTCCCTTGATAGTGATAGGCAATTGTAATGCTTTGCTGGTTAGTAATAGCTTACTCCATCCACTCCTACCTCTTGCAATCAGAGTAGTACCGTCTCCACTTTGTGCTCCAAGCGTATCTCCAAGGTCACCAACTTCTGGACAACCCTAACAACTTCGTATACTTTTTAATTCTAATATTTTAGATTTCTAGGTCTTTAATTAAGCACAGATGAATTTTCACTTATCAATCTGCATTGATTTAATTTCTTTTAATCTAATAATGTCACGATTTATCAAGGCTAAAAGACACTCGAGGATAAGGGTTAACGAAAGCGATCGGTTGCCAGTTGAACGATAATGAATATTATAAGATGGTTGAAAAATTTTGAATGGAATTAATAAAATTTGATGACTTATGAGGACGGTTTATGAACAGTGTTTATTGTCATTGGATTTGAAGATCACCATGTTGTAGCATTCAGGGAAGCAATCTTGTGGCAATGTGTTTCACAGATTTGACGTTTCTCGAGAGAAACTCTGTTCTTGATAATTTCGTTTGATGTTAATCACTCAGGGGGAAGAAAGGAAAGTTCTCGGCAGTTGCGGTAATAAGACGAGTACTTTCTTTCCTTCTCTTCCTTTATTGTTGATGTTTGTTTCTAATACTTCCTGTTTCCCCTTTTCTGTCTCGCCTACGTCACTGACTGAAAGAAAATCTCTGTATTAAGATACTAGCTGGAGTATTTGTCAACACTGGGTTTCTCTAAACTTTCTGTTCTACCCGTTAGTTCAAACGAAATAATTGTGTGTGTGTGTGTGTTGTTTTTCTTTGTACTTGAAATCGCAATAAAATAATTTTAAAAAATTATTCAGGCTTAACATGATTATCGCTATCGGCCAGGAAATAACTGGAACGTTATAGCAAAAAAACAAAATACAAAAGAAAACATTGTCTAGTGTAGGACTCGAACCCTGAAAGATGGCATAAAATATTGGAACTGAAGGCAAACGGTTATCCACACGGTCACCGATCACACGAAAAAATTGTCTCTTTAGTAAGTTTATAATAGTTATGGCTAGTAGTCGTTGCCTCACTATAAGTAGACGGTAGTCATACGAGAAAAAACTCAACGCTTCTTTTAACATTAAACAAATCTTTATTTGGTATCCTATACCGTTGGGGTATAGCTTAGAAAAAGGTAGGACTATTGTCCAGTGGAAGGAAACGAAGTTCTTTTACTGCCCGGGGAGCGGTGCTCGGAAATCCAGTGGATTTGGGGCAGGAGAGAGGTGAAGAAGAGTTCCTTCTAGGTTGGCGGTCAGAGTCTCTCTGACGATCCGTTCCACCGTTCAACAGGAGTGCAAATAGTCCGCAAGTGACTAGCTGAAATCAATACGCCCTGTGAGCCGATTGGTTAGTTTAAGACCAACTTGCGCACAGTGGACGCATAAGAAATAGGTCCTATTTCAGACTGCTACATCACCCCCTGCTTAGGTGGAAAGCCGACACAGAATAAAATAGGGCAGCAGCTGGATCGGACCAATGAGTTCGATGCAGGGATACAAAATTAAAAATCTATATTACCTCTCTCCATAGATCTCAACTAGTTCGATTGTATAAAATAAAGAAAGTAACATAAAGAATAGTTCAATTTTAATAACAAAATGGATGTCAAATGCATATGATGATTTAACTAAAAAAAACAATATTGACTTATTTTTATATGTTTATGTATTTTTCTTACTGGTAGTGAAAGGGCTCAGTATGTTGTTCGCCCGGCTAATAAAAGAAAATATTGAACTACAAAAGAAACGCTAAAAATGTTGGAATATATGTTTCTAATGTTATTTTTACGTAGCTTTGATTTTGAATGATGAATTTTAAAAAAAGTTCAAGAACTTCTAACACCAGTAAGGTCATCGCAAAAGAGATGTTAATTCGAAATCTGTAGTTAGTTAAGCACCTAAATCACCTTTTAACTGTAGTGACGAGACACACATACATACATAGAGAAACACATACAGACAACTTTGCTTTATATATATATATATATATATATATATATATATATATATATATATATATATATATATATATATATATACATATATATATATATATATATATATATATATATATATATAAATATATAACTCCAGCAAACAAATATTTATTCATCAGCACCCAGCAATAGAGGATCAACTATCAACAAATGGATAAGCGACAAATCCGTTTCTTTCATCGAAACATTCAACAAGAAATATTTATTCAAAAGCGCCACGGCTATCGAGAATTAGCTATCAACAAATTGATAATCCACAAATCCGTTATTTTCATCGATAAAATCAATCGATAACTCCAGCAAGAAATATTTCTTCATCAGCACTTAACAATAGCAAATCAGCTATCTACAAATTGATAATCCACAAATCCGTTATCTTCGTTGATATAATCAATCGATACCTTCAACAAGAAATAGTTATTCATAAGCACCCGGCAATCGAGAATCAGCTATAAACAAATTGATAATCCACAAATCCGTTATTTTCGTTTATAAAATTAATCAATAACTCCAACAGGAAATATTTATTCATCAGCACTCAGCAATCGAGAATGAGCTATCAACAAATTCATAATCCACAAATCCGTTATCTTCGTTGATATAATCAATCGATAACTGTAAATAAAATATTCATACATAAGCACTCAGCAATCGAGAATCAGCTATAAACAAATTGATAATCCTCAAATCTGTTATCTTCGTTGATATAATCACTCGACACCTTCAACAAGAAATATTTATTAATAAGCACCCGGCAATCGAGAATCAGCTATCAACAAATTGATAATCCACAAAGTCGTTATCTTCGTTGATAAAATCACTCGATACCTTCAACAAGAAATATTTATCGATAAGCACCCGGCAATCGAGAATCAGCTATCAACAAATTGAGAATCACACAAATCCGTTATCTTCGTTAATATATCAATCGAAACATTCAACAAGAAATAGTTATTCATAAGCACCCGGCAATCGAAAATCAACTATCAACAAATTGATAATCCACAAATCCGTTATCTTCGTCGATAAAATAAATCGATACCTTCAACGAGAAATAGTTATTCATAAGCACCCGGCAATCGAGAATCAGCTATCGCCAAATTGATAATCCACAAAGCCGTTATCTTCGTTGATAAAATCACTCGATACCTTCAACAAGAAATATTTATCGATAAGCACCCGGCAATCAAGAATCCACTATCAACAAATTTATAATCTACAAATCCGTTATCTTCGTTGATAAAATCACTCCATACCTACAATTAGAAATATTTATTCATAAGCACCCAGCAATCGAGAATCAGCTATCGCCAATTTGATAATCCACAAATCCGTTATTATCGTTGATAAAATCAATCGATACCTTCAACAATAAATAGTTATTCATAAGCACCCGGCAATCGAGAATCAGCTATTAGCATATTGATAATCCACAAATCCGTTATCTTCGTTGGTATAATCAATCGATACCTTCAACAAAAAATATTTACTCATAAGCACCCGGCAATCGAGAATTAGCTATCAACAAATTGATAATCCAAAATCCGTTATCTTCGTTGAAAAAATCACTCGATACCTTCAACAAGAAATATTTATCGATAAGCCCCCGGCAATCGAGAATCAACTATCTACAAATTGATAATCCACAAATCCGTTATCTTCGTTGATAAAATCAATCGATACCTTCAACAAGAAATATTTATTCATAAGCACCCGGCAATCGAGAATCAGCTATCAGCAAATTGATAATCCACAAAGCCGTTATCTTCGTTGATAAAATCACTTCATACCTTCAATTAGAAATATTTATTCATAAGCACCCGGTAATCGAGAATCAGGTATAAACAAATTGATAATCCACAAATCCGTTATCTTCGTTGAAAAAATCACTCTATACCTACAATTAGAAATATTTATTTATAAGCACCCAGCAATCGAGAATAAGCTATCAACAAATTGATAATCTACAAATTCGTTATCTTCGTTGATAAAATAACCTGATACTTTCAGCAAGAAATATTTACTCATAAGCACCCGGCAATCGAGAATCAGCTATAAACAAATTGATAATCCACAAATCCGTTATCTTCGTAGAAAAAATCACTCTATACCTACAATTAGAAATATTTATTCATAAGCACCCGTCAATCGAGAATCAGCTATCAACAAATTGATAATCCACAAATTCGGTATCTTCGTTGATAAAATAACTCGATACCTCCAGCAAGAAATATTTACTCATGAGCACCCGGCAATTGAGAATCAGCTATCAACAAATTGATAATCCACAAATCCGTTATCTTCGTTGATAAAATCACTCGATACTTTAAACAAGAAATATTTATCGATAAGCACCCATCAATCGAGAATCAGCTATCAACAAATTGAGAATCCACAAATCCGTTATCTTCGTTGATAAAATCAATCGATACCTTCAACAAGAAATAGTTATTCATGAGCACCCGGCAATCGAGAATCAGCTATCAACAAATTGATAATCCACAAATCCGTAATCTTCGTTGATATATCAATCGAAACATTCAACAAGAAATAGTTATTCATAAGCACCCGGCAATCGAGAATCAGCTATCAACAAATTGATAATTCACAAATCCGTTGTCTTCATTGATAAAATCAATCGATACTTTCTAACGAGAAATAGTTATTCATAAGCACCCATCAATCGAGAATCAGCTATCTACAAATTGATAATCCACAAAGCTGTTATATTCGTTGATAAAATCACTCGATACCTTCAACAAGAAATATTTATCGATAAGCACCCGGCAATCAAGTATCAACTATGAACAAATTGAGAATCCAAAAATCCGTTATCTTCGTTGATAAAATAACTCGATACCTACAATTAGAAATATTTACTCATAAGCACCCGGCAATCGAGAATCAGCTATCAACAAATTGAGAATCACACAAATCCGTTATCTTCGTTGAAAAAATCACTCTATACCTACAACTAGAAATATTTATTCATAAGCACCCGGCAATAGAGAATCAGCTATCGCCAAATTGATAATCCACAAATCCGTTATCTTCGTTGATAAAATCAATCGATACCTCCAACAAGAAATGTTTATTCATAAGCACCCGGCAATCGAGAATCAGCTATCAACAAATTGATAATCCACAAATCCGTTATTATCGTTGATAAAATCAATCGATACGTTTAACAATAAATATTTATTCATAAGCACCCGGCAATCGAGAATCAGCTATCAGCATATTGATAATCCACAAATCCGTTATCTTTGTTGAAAAAATCACTCGATACCTTCAACAAGAAATATTTCTCGATGAGCACCCGGCAATCGAGAATCAACTATCTACAAATTGATAATTCAAAAATTCGTTATCTTCGTTGATAAAATCAATCGATACCTTCAACAATAAATATATATTCATAAGCACCCGGCAATCGAGAATTAGCTATCAACAAATTGAGAATCCAAAATCCTTATCTTCGTTGAAAAAATCACTCGATACCTTCAACAAGAAATATTTCTCGATGAGCACCCAGCAATCGAGAATCAACTATCTACAAATTGATAATTCACAAATCCGTTATCTTCGTTGATAAAATCAATCGATACCTTCAACAAGAAATAGTTATTCATAAGCACCTGGCAATCGAGAATCAGCTATCGGCAAATTGATAATCCAAAAATCCGTTATCTTCGTTGATAAAATCACTTAATACCTTCAATTAGAAATATTTATTCATAAGCACCCGGTAATCGAGAATAAGCTATAAACCAATTGATAATCCACAAATCCGTTATCTTCGTTGATAAAATCAATCGATACCTTCAACAAGAAATATTTATCGATAAGCACCCGGCAATCGAAAATCAACTATCTACAAATTGATAATCCACAAATCCGTTATCTTCGTTGATAAAATCACTCTATTCCTACAATTAGAAATATTTACTCATAAGCACCCGGCAATCAAGTATCAACTATGAACAAATTGAGAATCCATAAATCCGTTATCTTCGTTGATAAAATCAATCGATACCTTCCACAAGAAATGTTTATTTATAAGCACCCGGCAATCGAGAATCAGCTATCAACAAATTGAGAATCCACAAATTCGTTATCTTCGTTGATAAAATCACTTCATAACTTCAATTAGAAATATTTATTCATAAGCACCCGGTAATCGAGAATCAGCTATAAACAAATTGATAATCCACAAATCCGTTATCTTCGTTGAAAAAATCACTCTATACCTACAATTGGAAATATTTATTCATAAGCACCCAGCAATCGAGAATAAGCTATCAACAAATTGAGAATCCACAAATTCGTTATCTTCGTTGATAAAATCACTTCATAACTTCAATTAGAAATATTTATTCATAAGCATCCGCTTATCGAGAATCAGCTATAAACAAATTGATAATCCACAAATCCGTTATCTTCGTTGAAAAAATCACTCTATACCTACAATTAGAAATATTTATTCATAAGCACCCGGCAATCGAGAATCAGCTATCAATAAATTGATAATACACAAATTCGTTATTTTCGTTGATAAAATAACTCGATACCTTCAGCAAGAAATATTTACTCATAAGCACCCGGCAATCGAGAATCAGCTATAAACAAATTGATAATCCACAAATCCGTTATCTTCGTTGATAAAATCATTCTATACCTACAATTAGAAATATGTACCCATAAGCACCCGGCAATCGAGAATCAGCTATCAACAAATTGATAATCCACAAATCCGTTATCTTCGTTGATAAAATTAATCGATACCTTCAACAAGAATTATTTATTCATAAGCACCCGGCAATAGAGAATAAGCTATCAACAAATTGATAATCCACAAATCCGTTATCTTCGTTGATATAATCAATCGATACCTTCAACAAGAAATGTTAATTTATAAACACCCGGCAATCGAGAATCAGCTATCAACAAATTGATAATCCACAAATCCGGTATCTTCGTTGATAAAATCAATCGATACCTTCAACAACAAATATTTATTCATAAGCACCCGGCAATCGAAAATTAGCTATCAACAAATTGATAATCCACAAATCCGTTATCTTCGTTTATATAACCAATCGATACCTTCAACAAGAAATATTTATTCATAAGCACCCGGCAATAGAAAATCAGCTATCAACAAATTTATAATCCACAAATCCATTATCTTGATATAATCAATCGATACATTCAACAAGACACATTTCTCTCAGCAGATTTTAAAGCTCAAAACAATTTTATTATAAAAAATTAATGACTTAGAATTATCTACATACCACGAGCTATCACTTCTACTTAAAGACGTTTGTCAAGAAAAGGTTTTCTTTAAACAAATTTTCTTTGTCATGAACAGACGATAATTTTTCTTACGATTTTATTATTAAAAAAAACAGCGAGAAGGATTATCGAACTTCTACTACGATTGCTACCAGTTCATCAAGGCGTGCATCAAAACAATCTCTTCTTTAAATTAAATCTCTTTGCCATTGAACAGACGATAATGTTCTCCTCAATGTATCTGAAAATAAATGATTGAATATTACAATTAGTTCAAAGTTTATCCTGTGTTTGTCTGTTTCTTTCTCGTTACCATATGCTCATTTGTAATATAACATAACTATGCTTTGAATTCTCTCAGAAACCCGTGTAACTTCTCTTTGCTCTGAAATTGACATTAAATAACAGTATGATATAACTCTGTTGAGTGCCTACTGGGGAGAATTTGAATGCCTACAGGGGAGAATTTGAATGCCTACTTGGGAGAATTTGAATGCCTACAAAACACTATCTATGAGTGTGTTCGGTTTCTCTGTACAGGGGTTTTTCATGACAACCTGACATGAGGATACTTCACCCTACAAATAAACCCTGAACAAATATTCAACATAACATAGTATTTGAAGCCCAAATAAGATCCCCTCGACACGGCTATAAACTGGCTCATACGAGGAATGGTGCACCTTCTAGTGATGTTACCTCAAGTAACAGCACTTAGATGGATACTCCACCAGACTAGATGAATTCTTGTCCTGGAATTCGGCAAGAACAAAAAGAAAAGACCTCAATACAGATAAACTATAAGATAATCAATTAGGGAGAGGAAAATTGGTGTTCTTCACTGCTTTATTAACTCAACATTTGTGAGGTAGAGGAGAATCTTGATTGAACACCCGGATATCTATGTATCTCATATAGAATTCAAGTGTTAGCCCCAGAAAGGGGTATTTTGATTTCTGAGAGGTGAATGAATTAAAATGGAAAAAAAGAGAATATATATTTAAAGCTTTTTTTTACTGTGTGTGATTTTTTTTCATACAATAACGCATACCATAGCATATTGATGTTTTGCTGTTTTGCTCACTTTCATTCGTTTTTCTTTTTTATTTCATGTTCCACTTCATTAAGCATAAGTATTTTAGCAGAAGAATGGCTTATAAGAAAAGTCCTGCTCTCTTTAAAGTGTTTATATTTTGTATATCGATTTTGAAATATTGAATCAACTGCTTTGGTATCTTTTTTAATAGCTGAAATTGTTTTTATTTTATTCTGACTATAAATTAAAACTACAAAGTTTTCTCATTTTTGATGATGATGATGATGATGATGATGATGATGATGATGATGATGATGATGATGATGATGATGATGATGATGATGATGATGATGATGATGATGATGATGATCTTCCAGTTACTTGTGTTTATAAGAAAGTTTTTTTTAATTCTTGTCTGCAACAGCATGATGACTTTGCAACTGTTTTGAGATCTACTCTCATCTGCAACGTGCCCTCCCCCTCCTGAAGTCCAACCCTTCCTCACTGCGATAGGGGCTGTGACAACATTGTAGTGTCAGAGTTACCTGGCTGATAGGGTTTTGATGAAAATCCAGGAGGAGTCAACATCAGGATTCGTCGTCCTCTGGTCGTCTTTGATTCTACACTTGGCAAACAGAAACGTGTCAGGCGCGGAAGGGCAAATCCATAGAGCGAGCAAAACCATGTTGTTTCTGCGCATGTTCAACCCCCATTTCTTTGTGTGTTCTGGGCCAAACCTTCCCCGACTCCGTATGCAACAGCTGAGCCTTGCTGCTCTGGGTGTCGGGGTTAAAACCTGCAAACGAATAGCTACGGTCACCGAGGAGAACTTCCTGCAGACCAGACAACCCTGAGACACGATCTTCGTGGTCTCTGTGCAGAATCTCGATTCGCTCAACGACAACAGCAACGAAATATGCGAAGTGTGTTGTTCATTAAGGATTTTGAGACTAAAGACGTATTTATAAAAGACAGAAATCAGACCAGATGTATATTCGCCCCCCTCTCTGCCCCTTTTTGTATGAACCCCTTTCTAAAATCTGTGTCTTCTGTCTATAATTATCATGTCATCTTGAGAAAACTGAAGATGAAACGTTGTTGAATATATAAACAATTTTCGGTGTTTACTTTTTTCATTTTCCACGTACATATTTCTACATATATATATATATATATATATATATATATATATATATATATATATATATATATATATATATATATATATATCTATAGTAAGTTATGAAAATATATTCACAGCAATTAAGCTACACAGAGGCTCCCGCATTTCATCCCCGGGGTAATCTTCAGGCTAAAATGCCTGTGTAGCTTAATTGCCATAAATATATGTTCATAACCTAGCTCTACTTACGTATCGAGCACTGTTGAAGTAAATACTGAAAACTGATACATAAAAAATTATATCTCCTTATAAAATTGTATGTGGATACATGAAATATTTTTAAAAATATGCTTATACTTCTGACAGGGGTGTATATCACCGAAAGTGCTCAAGTTTTTAAATAAATAATTTATTTTTAAAAACTTAAATGCGTTGTCCAGGTTTTTCAAAATATTTTTTTCAAAATATACTCCTTATTGTTATTATATATATATATATATATATATATATATATATATATATATATATATATGCATCTAAGAAAGTTCAAAGTGTCCAAGGAAAGAGTTGTTTAGTTTGTAAAAAGAAATTGAATCGCGATTGTTGTTTCGGCTAGTACCATGTGAGTTTGCACGTGTACATTGGGTATGTATTGTAGGTGTGTGTTGGTGTGCATATTGGTTTGTCTCTATTTCGATAGTGAAAGTGAAAGTGTGTGTGTGTGTGTGTGTGTGTGTGTGTGTGTGTGTGTGTGTGTGTGTGTGTGTGTGTGTGTGCGCGCGCGTGAACTTGTGAGTATTGATTTACTCCTCTCCAGGAGTTAGGCACAGGGCCAGTTTTTATCTTACTCCCACAAGTAAGATGTTACCCAAGGTCGGGTCGGGAAAGTGGGTTTTAAAAATTGCCTGGACAGCCCCGTCGGCATTCCCCGGTAGGGGCGCCTCAGGCAGTAAGCAATAAACTTACTCCTCTCCAAAGAGGGGAGGCGAAGCCTGGGAGGGTGGACCTCCTAGAACTGCACAGGACAGACCCATAGACTGTCGTAAATCAAGCCCCGAAGGCCAAGACAATACCAGTCTATGGGGTGCAGTATCCATCGAAACAGATACTACACTTTGATCTTAGCCAAAAAGCCAAGGAGAGATTTTGTGAGTATGTTCGTTTTGTGAGCATGTTATTGCTATGCGTATATTTGTTCGCGAATGTGTCTCTCGTCATATATGCTACTTGCTTCGGTTTTTTCAGTGAGCGAGTGTGTGTATGCTGCCACTGTGGGTACAGTAGTTCGTGAATCTCTCGTTGCCTTGGCCGAGGGCCTTTGGTGCCCAAGGCCTAGGCTGGATTTATGACGTACGCATGTGTGTCGAGTCGGAAGAAAACTAAACTGCATAGAGACAGAAAGAAATTAAAAATTACATGCGAAATTTTGAAGTAAATATTCTCGAGCTTGTGATTGGTCGAGAGAAACTGCTGATTTGACCTTTTGTGCAGCCAGGAGTCGATACTTAACAACAACATTCGCTGCTGCTTCCCATATATATATATGTAGGTCGCCCCCAATCTAGGCTGGGAACTGTAGTGAGTAGTATTAATGCAGCCGTTAAAATCATAGCTTTAATGCATGTTCGTTCATAAGTTGAACACTCTTAACGTCGGCTGCCTACAATAGGTTTAAAACGCTCACCGTTGATGTAGTTGTTCATGACTTGTTCTGGGGTTTCGAATCCTGTGACCGGCTTGAATAATTATCTCTACACTGACGATTCTGTAAGGATGAAAGGTATATATATATATATATATATATATATATATATATATATATATGATAAAAAATGGAACTAAAATTCCAACGCAATGGAAAATGAAAAAAGGAAAACCGAAATTAGTATTCATGTATTTATCAACGTTTCGTCTTTATTTAAGACTTCCTCAAGATGATTGATCTGAAGAAAATAATACACAAAGTACAAAATATTTGAAACAATGGTAGTAGGAGGAGAACAGCTTAAAAAGATCGCTGATGAAAAGATAATTTATGGGCTCAAAAAGATGGTAGCAGAGACATTAAATTAACTATTAATTATTTCAATCACAGACACTCTACTTAATGATTCAGTATTACCGAAGAGGTATGTAGATACTTTAAAACACCTAGCAAATAACAAAAACATCATCATATCATCATCAGATAAAAGTGGTGGTATAGTAATTATGGAGAAGAACTCATATTTAAAGAAAATATCTATACTACTATCAGACGAAAATACATACACCACCACAGATTTAAAAATTAATCCTAAACCCTACCCCTAACCCTAACCTTAACCCTAAACCGTAACCCTAACCCTAACCCCCTAACTCTAACCCTAACCCTAACCCCCTAACTCTAACCCTAACCCTAACCCCCTAACCCTAACCCCCTAACTCTAACCCTAACCCTAACCCCCTAACTCTAACCCTAACCCTAACCCCCTAACCCTAACCCCCTAACTCTAACCCTAACCCTAACCCCCTAACTCTAACCCTAACCCTAACCCCCTAACCCTAACCCCCTAACTCTAACCCTAACCCTAACCCCCTAACTCTAACCCTAACCCTAACCCCCTAACCCTAACCCCCTAACTCTAACCCTAACCCTAACCCCCTAACTCTAACCCTAACCCTAACCCCCTAACCCTAACCCCCTAACTCTAACCCTAACCCTAACCCCCTAACTCTAACCCTAACCCTAACCCCCTAACCCTAACCCCCTAACTCTAACCCTAACCCTAACCCCCTAACTCTAACCCTAACCCTAACCCCCTAACCCTAACCCCCTAACTCTAACCCTAACCCTAACCCCCTAACTCTAACCCTAACCCTAACCCCCTAACCCTAACCCCCTAACTCTAACCCTAACCCTAACCCCCTAACTCTAACCCCCTAACCCTAACCCCCTAACCCTAACCCCCAAACTTTATAAAAAACGATAAGAAATGGATATCATATATTGAATACCACCCCATTATTCCCACATTATACGGCATCCCAAGAACTCATAAACCGAACATCTCTATGTGCTCCATAATATCTGGCATCAGTAGCACCACACATACAATCGCACGAGCCATAGCCAACATTCTAACCCCACTAATAGGCACCATCAGCTCTTCCCATATCAAAAACTCGAGAGACTTATAAAACCAAATAAAAAACATTAATATACACAACAAAACTATACACAGCTTAGACGTAATATCTTTATACACTAATGCCCCCGTTAAAAAAATGTTTAAATTTACTCCATATGCACCTAAAAAAGATCAACATCAATTTACCGTTTTCCCCCAATATTTTAATAGAGATAATCAGACTTATCGTTGACATGGCGTATTTTCAATTTTACAATAAGTTCGACAAGCAAATACTCGGACTCCCTATGGACAACCCTCTAAGTGGAGTACTAGCCTGTCTATTCTTAGAACTCCTAGAGTCCGGCCCTTTCAAATTTAGATTACCTCCAAACACTGAATACTTTAGATATGTTGACGACATTCTAATTTTTCTACCGAAGACACACAAATTGAAAATCTCAAAAACAAATTAAACACAGTCGAACCATTCATGAAATTTACTTATAAAACAGAGAAAAATAACTCGATACCATTTTTAGACACACTTATAATAAAATCCAACAATAATTTATCATTTAAAGTACATCGCAAAACCACTCACAAAAACGACTATATACATTTTTTTTCGCACTATAACAACAAAATAAAAAGAGACATAATAATTGTTTTTTTCCCTACGTGCTTTCAGAATCTGTAGTCCCCAATATCTAGACGAAGAATTCAAATATATCACAAATTCACTAAAAACATTGCAATACCCCACACATTTCATATTAAATGCAAAGAGAAAAGCCCTACAAATATTTTCAATAAACAATAAGTAAAATTCTCATACACCGGACATCTTCTCTTTCCTACCCATTACGATTATACAATAATTTGAAACATAAATTAGGAATTCCGACAATACAAACTATATTACAAACTATAAAACAAACCTTAAAAACAGCAAAACAATTTTTTTTAACCCACATCTCATGCAGATATAAACACTATCCCATTAAGTAATTTTCATCAGATATAATTAGGGGAAACTCAACGGGAACTGAAGAAAAGGCTTGATGAACATAAAAGAGATATAAAAAATAGCAATTCCTTGAACGCACTTCTCCCATGCATTACAACACGATTATTCTTTTAATTTTGGGCAGAGTAGGATTGTGAAATTCCTTTAAAATAAATCTCGGCGAAGACTTCTTGAATCAGCACTCATTATAAACTCTAACACAATTAAACAACGTAATGGCTTCTTAAATTTATCTCCTTTAATCAGCAAAGTTATTTTATCCGAAAAAAACTTGAATTTAGATCCAGGCTAGCTACTTTATACCACACTCTCAACATACTTCACGCATAATATCTACAATAAAATGAATATATATATATATATATATATATATATATATATATATATATATATATGTTTTAAGTAAATATTAATTTTTATTACCTACAGACATCGATGTTTCATGCTTACGCAGTCTTCAGTGTAGGGATGTTAATTCACATTAGTCGGAGAGCTCAAACCCGGTTTCCAAGTCGCTTATATATATATATATATATATATATATATATATATATATATATATATATATATATATATATATATATAATAAAATAAATAAATAAAAACATCCGTTTCATTTCATAAACATTTTACGTATTTCAATTTCCAACAGCTATGATTTATTTTGAAAAAAGAACAACACCACACTTTTTAATATTCTAACGACTATTTGTTTCAAGTCAATCACCCTGAGGACGAGATGACATAAATAATATCATTGTTCCCCTTTTTCTATTTTCCATGTATATGCTGTGGATGTATATGCATATATATATATATATATATATATATATATATATATATGTGTGTGTGTGTGTGTGTGTGTGTGTGTGTGTGTGAATATATATATATATAGATATATATATATATATATTTAAATGTGTATATATGTGTATGTTTATATATGTGTATATATATATATATATTAAATATTAATACATTACCTTCCCCTCGCTACATCTTGTTCTCGTCTCCCCTGCCTACACCATCCTATTATGCGACCTTGATGTTTAATCATCCCGTTCTCCTGCTTTGATACATACTTTTAACTTCGATAAACATGACGCATCGTGCACGCTCGCCCCCCTCTCCCTAATGGTTTAATAACTCCGACCGCTACCATTTTCTACCCACACTTTCCACAGTTAACTCAACTTCTCCCACTGCTACCATCTATTTGTAGCTCATAATTTATCTTTTCATAAGCGGTCTTTTTAAGCTTTTCTCTCCTACTACCATTGTTTTAAATATTTTGTACTTTGTGTGTGATTTTCTTCAAACCAATCATCATGAAGAAGTCTTGAAATAAAGACGAAACGTTAATGAATACATAAATAATATTTTTGTTTTTCCTTTTTTTAGTTTCCATATATATATATATATATATATATATATATATATATATATATATATATATATATATATATATATATATATATATATAGTCTCTACACTCGTCAGTATTGAATTACGTAACCATACCGCTGATCCAGTAATCCGAACCCCGGGTGCAAGGATGCAAGTATTATGAACCTGGCTTCTAACCATAGGGCCAACGTGACGATCACACTTTGAAATGTGAAAGAAATACGCCTTATATATTATGTAAACACAAGTACTGAGATTCTTAGAGAGTTTCGATTTCCTAAACAATTAGCTGTATCTACCCGGGTTTACCCTGGAGATATTGCACTGCCTTTTTTTGTTTTACGAAGGAGAAACAAAAGTGTAATTGTAATAGAAGTGCAATTCCTGGAAAAGTATTTTGTTAAACTCAAACCAATGACAATTTTTGAATTGTTGTACTTTTTTTTAAGATGCAATGAAATGTTGGTTTATTGTTAAGAAATTACTTGTTATTGCTGAAAGGTAAAATGAACTTAATAACAAAGTAAAATTTAAATAAGTGTGTAAAAAAATAAGTTGATTTATTTCAGAGTTTTTTTCTCTCTTTTAAGGCTTTAAAACTGAAGATGCATTTATAACATGATACGAAATAATATACCTATTTAGATAAAGTTAGGTATGTGTATATGTTCATATATTTGTATGTACAGGATTCCCTCCTAAACTAATTAAGCGATTATTATGAATTTTGGAACACTGCTGCTAGGCGTAAGGGGTTGTAATGTGGGCTATATTTAGTTTAATTTAGTTTTATGCAAATGAGGCAAAGAGGGGGGGGGTGGAAGCCCTTTGTGAAAATTCAGATACCTCCGATTCTGTGAAATTTTAACAATAGGTATTAGGCATCAATTAATAAGTATTCTTCAACTTTTAGTTTCATTGAAGTATATTTAAGGGTTTTTAGGAGGGGGGGGCATAATAAGGGCACAAATTAAAATATTTCAGATTTGCATTACATTTAATTCATAGTAATTAGACACCACATAAGCACGATTCTCTGAATTTATATTGTTAAGGCCCTTAAGCTTAAGTCTTACATTTTAAACATTTCTAGAATCAAAATCATGCAATGAATTTTGGATCAAAATTGGAATAAGGATTCTAGGCATAAGGTTTAGTAGCATTATGTCTTGATTTTAATCCTCAAAAAAGTGGTGCAAAACGGTTTTGTTGTGAAATTAATTTTACCCGTTCAGGGACGGTATTCTCGTAGATATATTATTTTAAACAGCTGTTGCATGATGGTTCTTTTCCCTTTTTTATCGAATTTCTGTGAAGTTTAATTCACTCACGATATCGTTTGGTCATTACATTAATCGAATAAAATTATTTAAAATTATAATTTAATTTTAAAAATGATTTAAAATGTTACGTTTGAATGTGAATAGCCACGGACAGACGATATGTGAGTAGATATTGTGAGTTTGAAAAACTCAAAGAAGAACCGACGATTGAAGAAGACTTGATTCAATTAAGGTTAATTGAAGGTATGCGCAATGCATCACATCGATAGAAAATAATGGAGCAATTACAAATATGAAAACATGTCTTGAAATACTGACACTGACTTTTTACAACAAGAATTAATACAGAAATACTATCAGTCTAAATGTCAATTGAGCGAACAAATATTCACTGACACTTACATGTTAAAAAAGATTTTTTTAACATGTTGATATTGTGGATGTGAACACGAAATAAAAAGGGAAAAATGGCCAATATTTGGAAAACCTGTACAAATTTCTGGCAAACCAGAAGAGTAACCGACTCAAAGACTCTTCTGGTTTGCCAAATTGCTTAAAAAAGGAACCACTTTTAAGCAGTATATAAATTCAAAAAAGAAACGCTGAATAAGTTGAAGAAAACGAAACCCGTCCTGAAGTGGGTTCATAAAAATGAGTCATTTTGAAACATTCATTAAGTGCAAAAGGTTGGTGTTTAATATCTAGGGTTCAACTTTCATGCAAATCGTAAATATTTTAATTTTTAGGGAATACAGGGGCGGTTGTACTCACTTCATTCACCCTCACAACCCTTTAAAATACTCCAAAGAAATTGAAATTGTCAGTATCTTGCTTAATTGGTGTCTGAAAAACAAGAGTGCGAATCAAGACAAAAATATATTCCAACTGAACACAATCCATTAACTTAGGGCTCAAGGGTCCATCTGTCTGTGAGAAACACAGAAACCCAACTCACCCCTCTTTCTGATCTGCTGGAATATATATAGATATCACTTGGACCGCACTGGGATATCACTTGAGATTATCAGCTGTTAATCTATGGACAAAAAAAAATGACTGACCTTGAGGTCAACCATTTGGTATGAACATTATTTTTTGAGATTTTCAAAAAATAATGTTCATACCAAATGGTTGACCTCAAGGTCAGTCATTTTTTTTTGTCCATAGATTAACAGCTGATAATCTTAAGTGATCTCCCAGTGCGGTTCAAGTGATATCTATATATATTCCAGCAGATCAGAAAGAGGGATGAGTTGGGTTTCTGTGTTTCTCACAGACAGATGGACCCTTGAGCCCTAAGTTAATGGATTGTGTTCAGTTGGAATATACTTTTGTCTTGATTCGCACTCTTGTTGTTCAGACACCAATTAAGCAAGATACTGACAATTTCAATTTCTCTCAAATCCATTCTTTTTACTCCCTTCCATGTTTTTCTTGGCCTTTCCCTGCCAACTGACCCTGTTACATCAACTGTTCTATATCTACTAATCCAAGCCCTCTTGATTCAGAACATTCTTTACGCTTAAAAATGGAATATCACATTTTAACGATGTTAAAACAGGAAAGCCAAACAATGTATCTGCGAGGGTAGGTGTGGTCAAAATTTCACATTTTTATAATCCTCATGCCAGAAAACTCTATAAATTTACATTAGTCAAGCTTGTCGGGAGTATTGACGTTGAGGGGGTATAAGTGCAGCAATTTTATCAGAACACATTTCATGGAAATATTTGTAAAACAAACACAGGAATGCAACATTGCGGCGATGAGATTGCCATTTTTATAATTCAAACTGGATACACGTGTGCTGTTCACAAAAAAAACGGTATGTTTTTCTTTATTCAGAACGTTTCTTTATATTTAAAAACGATATTCTGTTGTCATATTTGGGCTGGTGAACTCTCTGTCCCATTTGAGGGTTCTTGATAAGGTGCAGAAACGTATCTGTAATTTGATTCTCTGCACCCTCTCTCTCACAGACATGATATTGCTAGTCTCAGTCTTTTCTATAAGTACTATTATGGCATGTGTTCTTTGGAATTGTGTGATCTATTCCCTGTTTATTTTGTTCCAGCTTGTTTGACTCGTTGGTCTAATGGTCTCCATCAATTCGCTGTTTTGATACCTCATTGTAATACAGCTTCCTATTCCAGTAGCTTCTCTCCAAGAACTGCAGGCTTGTGAAACTCTCTTCTTGCTAACTGTTTTACTCCTACCTATAGCCTTGGACTTTTCAAGACTAATGCCAATAGGCATCTCCTGTCTTTGTGATAATCATATTTTGTTCTTGTTCGCTTTTTACATTAAGTGGCTTCATGCCTTGTCTGGAGCTATTACCATAAAAAAAAGAAATCACATTTTATCGATTTCAACAGCAGATAAGACACATGAATAAATCTGGGGAAAATATCACGTTTTTCTATGAATTTAGAAAAACATTCCATATTTCATACAAAAACACATTCTTAAGAAACAATTGTTTCTGTGTATTTCGAAACTCTTATATGCCCCCGCCCAAAAAAAGTCTAAGGAAGGTTTCGCTGTAATTAGAGTGATAAAAAGAAAGAGAGAAAAAAGAAATATAAAAATTAAATATGTATAAATTAAATGAATATTGGACGCATCTTTTTAGTCTGACTATGGTTAGTTATACACTGATGAAGCCTCTTCGTGAATGTTTGGTAAATTCTGTATACCATAAAAGATGTATATTTTCAAAATAGGTGGAAACAATTGATTGTTTATAAAGTGATTTGGATGAAATATAGAAGGTTTCTCTAAATAACTATTATTATATGATGTTAAATTAAGAGCTCTTGTGATATTATACACTATTGAGCTACTAAATAAACCTTTGTGTGAACTTAAAGAAACTTATATAACATATGAAAATTTCAGAAAACTCCATGAATTTTAATGAAAATGTTTAGTGTAATATCAGAAGGAATTATTGAGAAAAAAAGGCATTTGTCTACATATTGTATGTTTCTTCATCATCATCATCATCATCATCATCATCATCATCATCATCAGTTTAACATCAGTTTTTCATGCTGGCATGTGTTGGACGACTTTTAAAAATTGACTTCCAAATTAATCTCTCTCTGTCCAAGTCTTTATTTATCCATCTTTCTCTCAAATCCATCCTTTTCACCCCCTTCCATGTTTTTCTTTGCCTTCCCCTGCCAACTGAGCCTGTTACCTCAACTGTTCTATATCTACTAATCCAAGCCCTCTCATCCATTCTTTCATTGTGACCAAACCAACAAAGTCTCTTGTACTGCACACATCTTCCTATACTATCCAAATGTAATCTTCCTCTGAGGTTATCATATCTAAGCTTGTCTTTAAGACTCACATTACACATCTATCGTATCATTCTCATATCATTTCTCCCCATGCAACTCTCACTTGCTAGGTTTCACTTCCATACATCATCACAGTGCGTCACATGCCCGATAGACTCTTTCCTTGGTCGGCAATGCTAATCAACTTAGTCCATCCACTCTAAACTCTTGTAAGCACAACAGTATCAGCTCCTACCCTTGGCTTAATTGTTTCACCAAAGTAACAAAACTTCTGAACAACCTCAATAGTTTCACCATCCAAATATACTTTCTCCACATCTGAGTTCTCATCCTTCTCCATTGTCTTACACTTCTTTCACACAAACTAGTTACCATCTCTCAAAATACTTATTTCTATACACATTGTATGTTTCCACGTAACAAAAATATTCTACAATAATTTTATCAAACTAGTTTAATTAGTAACATGCGACCAGTGGCGTGTAGAGCTCTGGTGATTCCCTGGTGATGACTGGGGCCAACTCTTTGATTGTATGCCCCAAAGACTCAAGTATAAGTCCTAGTACTGAAAAATATGCAACAGTTTTAATATAATTGGATGCCTCCCCCCTCCCCACCAGATTTGGATGCCCGGGCCACCACCTCGTCCCCCCCCCCTCACTCAGCAAACCACTGCGTGCGGCTCTCATGACAACACAATTTGATCCACATGGCCCTTAGGAAATCCTGAATTTCACATGCCTGCTGTTCTATCAACATTTATTCTATTAGTATCTAACAAAGTTTACCAATCAAGGATACATCTTCGACAATCAGAGTGGGCCTTTGTGACTGTGGGGGCCCTTGCTTCTGCTAGGCTGAAGTATGGTTCTGAGTAGTACTAGGAGTTCCACCCTCCGAGGCCTTACCTTCTCTCTTTGAGAAGGGGTTAGTTCATTGCAAACCGCCTGAGGTGTCTCTACCAGGGAATGCCAATGAGGCTGCTCAGGCATTTTATTTTGCAAAGCAAGAGTGTACCCCCTTTTGTGCAATGGCCTACAGGCCCACCTTCCGACCTTGTGCCACATATTCCCCTGGTTGAAGAGAGGTAAATACCGAGCTCTATTTTTGGCTTTTTGGCTAGGAGCAAAGTGTAGTATCTGTTCTGATACTACACTTCATCTTTTTCTGTCCTCGTAATCCTTCTAAACTCAAGTAATTTCAATTTTTGCTCCAATCCAGAGTTCCCTGTTTAGGGGAGCTGGATTTTGGTCTGCAAATCGATCTACATTAGCTTTTATTCTTGGCAATCTACCAACCTATTCAGATATTTTAAAAGTAGGTTTCATCTCTATATTAATAAAACTGTCTGACCACTTCTCGCCAGTATGTGACTTACACATTATTATATCTTTCATTTAATATTATTATTATATTCTCTTCTCTTCTCTCCCACCCCCTTTCCCACAGAATAGATGTTGCTAGTCTCTCTCTACTCTATTGTTACTTCCATGGAAGGTGCTCGACTGAGCTACAGTCTTTGGTTCCTCACAGCAAGAATTTGTATTGCTACCACAAGATAAAAACACTTTCCTTTCACCCTCCATGTGCCTATCGTCAGACTTTGCACGGACAGACCTTCTTTGCAAGGGCTTCCTACCTGTGGAACACATTACCATGAGGCTGCTTCCCGACTGATTACAACTTGGTTGTCTTAAACTCCGATGTCAAAAATTCTTGTCATGGATCGCCCCATATGCAATCAAATGTGGATTGTACCATTGATCAATGTTAGTATTTCCATAGTATTCTGCATCTTTCTGCTGGAAATCATTTCTGTCTCATTATCCTTATCCTCGAGTGGCTTTTGACCTTATTAAGTTATGACCCCTATAGTAAAAAAAAAAATAATAATCGGTTATTCATTGAAATCAAAAATGTAATAGCGTAAAGTACTAAAAAGAACTGATAAAACATCCGACATCAAAATACTTTAATGTAGTAAAATAAGACGAGATAAAGAATTTACTACTACATCACAAAGATGGATAGAGAGAGAGAGGGAGGAGGGGCGGAGAAAGAAAGCAAATCCCTAATTAATATTCACTCTCTTTCTCACATTTGAGAATAGAGAATGTGGTCAGATCCCACCTCCATGCATTCGTCACGTAATTAGCCATTGCTTTCTCACTATCGGCCTGCTTGCTGATTTAGAATGTGTGACTCTTCGCATCTCATATAAAGAGCAATTGTCTGTTGCTTCATTTAAGTTCAGTCGAAGTTCTCAGAAATCAAAGGGTCACCTTCCTGGGGCCAACACTTGATCTCTATATGAGATACATAGATATTCGAGTTTTCCATTAAACTTCTCCTTTACCACTAAAGTGTTGAGTTAGTAAAGAAGTCAAGAACACTAATTTTCCTCTCCCAAATTGACCATATACTATATGTTATAGTATATCTTTCTCGTGGCATCTTGGTCTACCCGGATTCCAAAAGAAGTAAAAAATACGTTCATGGGAAAAGTAAATCAAATCGGAAAAGGAGAAAAAAAAGAAGAAGAGGAAGAAAGAAAGAAGAAGGAGAAGAAAGAAAAGAAGGGGAAGAAAGAAAAGAAGAAGAGTGAAGAAAGAAAGAGACAAGTAAATAAAAATAAAAGCCAAAAAGTGAATAGCTAATTAATGTCTGAAAAAAAATGTCTGCCTTTCACAAAGGCACTCCTTTTCAGTGGGCAGTCTGGTAGGGAGGCATATTAACATGGGCAGACATTTACTGCTCAAATATCGTAATGATTCATTTTACTTCAGTCGAAGTTCTCAGAAATCAAAGGGCCCTCTTCCTGGGGCCAACACTTGATCTCTATATGAAATACATAGATATTCGAGTTTTCCATTAAACTTCTCCTTTACCACTAAAGTGTTGAGTTAGTAAAGAAGTCAAGAACACTAATTTTCCTCTCCCAAATTGACCAGTTGATTGTGTTGCTAAAAGTCAAAAACTACAAAACAAACACACGTTAGTATATTCTTGATCGGTGTTGCGATCGGTGATTAATATCGAAAATTTAAAAGAATCATTCATTCTTGGGGGGTAAACTGGATCATGTTTTATCAGGGGAGTTCGGTTTTTCACTCATTTCCGATGTTATCTATTATATAAAGGAGAGGTGACTGACTTACATTATTAATATTTTCCATACATTAAAACAAGAGAGAGAGGAATGGGCGTAGGCGAAAGAGGGTGGGAGAGAAAGGTGCTGAAAACGGGGGAGGGGAAAGAGAGAGAAAGATAGAGAGACGGATTGAGAGAGGTACAGAGATAGGAGTTTTAATATAAAGATGTTACACGCACTTTTTAACCTATACTATTTTGTTTTTTTATAGCCCTACTAGTTAGTTATATATTTAAGAGTTAAAATAAAAAAAAGAAACTCGAAATTATTTACGCTATTTAAAAAATAAAATAAAATAAACGCAAAACAAAAAGGAAACTAAAAATACTCCCGGGCAACGCCAGGTAGATACAGCTAGTTATTAACAAAACAGCTGGACTCGCAGAGATTCGATGGATATTGACAAGTAAGATTATCCATTTATCTCATGACTCTGGTATCGCCGCTCCCCCTCCACCTCCCTTTAGCTTTTAGTTTTTCATTCGCGTTCTTATCGCGTCCAAATTCCATTGCTTGTTTGCACTTTTTCCTAAATGTTGTGCAATGTACAAATACAGATTTATTTACGCGAAACGAATAGTATTACACAAGGCATTCTCGATGAAACCACCATCATCTTTCTTTTGCTTTAGTTTGACATTACACGTTTTTAAATGTTTCATTTGTAGCTTCCTTTCAATCTTTTCATTGATTGGCTGTTTATATTGAGTCCGTAAACCACTCTCTATATCTTCCTTTCACTTTTATATCACCCTCTCTCTCTCTCTCTCTCTCTCTCTCTCTCTCTCTCTCTCGCCCTGTCCCCTCTCTCTCTCATAGCAAAATTCTTCCGTAAAAAGAAGTGAATACTCTCTGTTACCGACATCTATTATATAAAAGAAAAAGTGTCTGTGTATGTCCAGCTAAAAATCAAGACCTACCGAAGAAACACCCACAGAGTGTGTATATTTTTATCAGCGTTGCCCGGAATAAAATTTAGAAAAAAATACCCATTCTTTGACTCCAAACTGCTGCCGATTTCGTTGATTTAAAAAAAATATTTTTATGTACTAACTAAAGGGAAATAACTCTAAATCTTTTTAAAAAGTTATTTCCCTTACGCCGACTCGAGTAATCTACAAAAAGTGTATGTCCAGAGAGAGAAATGGGCGGAGAGGAAAGGGGAGGGAGGGTGGGGGTCAGGCAAGCGGGTAGAAATATAGAAGTTTTAATAGAAATATGTTACACTTTTGCTCCGTGTAATCGTAAATAAAGTAAACAAATGAATAAAAAAAACATTTGTTTATAAGCGATGTATATATCTTCTACTTACAAGCAGGCAAGTAATCTCAGGAGGTAGACCGTCTGACTGTCATTATAAGTAGTGACTAATGTCAAGGGTTCGAATCTCGGGGTTGGTGCGCCAGCTGTGTCTAGCCGCACTAATGAGTCTTGTAAAAACGGAACACATAATATCGAACAACATAAGAAAATTAAACTAACGATCTATTATACAAAATTCAAAACGTCTAATTAAATAATAAAAAAATAATAACACTATTAGTTCAACCCTACGTCAAACTAACGTAATATATAAGTTCACATACCCTTTTCAAAAATGTCTTCCTAATAACCAAACTGAACAAATATATAGTACTTATATTGACCACACAACAACAACAACTCTCTCCCGATGTCTTACCTATCATCTATCCGACACCAGTACCATTTAACATCACATCATTTCACACAACAAAACACTACAATCGGCTGATATACGAATAATACTTGCAACTAACACTAAAATCATACATAAAAATAATAGTATACATCGACTAAAAATACTAGAAGCAATATTTATTTTTAAAAAGTAACTACTTAATATTAACAAAATAACTTCCAATACCGGTACTAATATATTAAACGTATTCCATAATTAAAAAGAATAATTATACAAATAAATAAAAAAAATAATGAATGAATAAAATAAAAAATAATGAATAAATAAAATCAAAAATAAATAAATAAAATAATATAACTAAAATAATTAATGAATTCACAAATACAAAAATACACAATAGACTCAACCACACACCCTTTCTTTTTCTTTTCCTCTCTCTCTCTCTCTCTCTCTCTCTCTCTCTCTCTCTTTCTCTCTTCCCATGACAAAACTTTCGAGAAAATTATAAAAATCACAACAACAAGTCTCTTAAAAAGCTACTCCTGGTGACAATCAAGACGATCGAAAGCGCTAGAGATGGCTGAAATAAAAACCCTCGAGCCATATTATACCAACTACCACCGGAGACCCGAAAGCTTGCTCGCCGCATCGAGCACATTACTAAGATAATTTACAAAACGCAAAAATTCCGTGATATTCAACCAGACTTGCATATATATATATATATATATATATATATATATATATATATATATATATATATATGCGTGTGTATGTGTGTGTGTGTGTTTACAAGATTCAGAACCAACCGCACACACACACGCACACACACACGCACACACACACGAGCACAACAACCAATGCGGCAACAGGGCAATAAAGAATAATAAATTTCAAAACAAAATCCAAACACTTCATGAAATGGAGATGACCGATAAAATAAAGGTCAAAATCACACGTATATAGTAAACACACAAGACTTTGACCAAGAGAAGCAAACATAATAAAAATAAAAAATATCAAAATATCAAAACACATAGACACACACCCGTAAACCCACACATGCGCAAAAACGCCAAACAATAACACATTTTCTCAAATGAAACAACACTCTTTCAAATCGAAAGACATTTCTTCAAATGGGTTTACTTTTCTTCAAATGGATTTACATATCTGATGAGAGCGGACCACCGCTTGAAACGCGTTATATACAATTATAAAATGATAAAATAACAAAATAATAAATAAATGTTGAAAAAAACATTCTACAAATGTTGGTAGCCTTACTCCTTTACATATATACTTTTCTCTCGTCGGAACTGCACTAATACTGCACTACCCTCTTCTCTCTCTCTCTCTCTCTCTCTCTCTATATATATATATATATATATATATATATATATATATATATATATATATATATGTTTGTATTACACAAGATAGGAACAACATCGGTACCGTCGGTTTCAAGGATCGAATGTAAGGGAGATAACTAAGACACTACAGGTGAACGGTGAGACAACATTGTGATGATTGGTAATGATGGCGGTGAATGGGCAGAATTTGATTATTTAAAAGGGAGGCTCAACAAGAATTTGTTTACATTGGACTTGATTTGCCAAAAGCAAAATTGAACTGGAAATGCTGATAAACGCAACCAGAATCTTCATCCATGATATTAAAATGGAATTCGGAATGGAGACAGTGAGGAGGTGGGGGGGACGTGAAACTGTCCAACTAAGAGAAGATAAGGGCACTAAGTTAACATGATACCTATAAATATTTGGAAGCTGTGGAAGCAGACACCATCAAATCAACAAAAATGAAAGAGAAGTTTGGAAAAGAAGAACAAGAAAACTCCTAGAAAATAAATTATATAGCAGGAATCTAATAAAAGATTTCTAGTGAACAGGTATGAATTAAATATAAGTAAAATTCAAATTGTTTTAGGTAAGTGAGCAATTAAAGATAGATTTTTCCTTAAACTCACATATAATTTGATTGATTCAGAGGTATATTTGAATATGTAATTGAGTAAATGTGTGTCTGTGCACTATTGCAAATTGCTCCCCTATAAGCCGTGTATGTAAACGGTTAATATAAGGTGAGATGTATGCGTAATAGTTTAGATGTCTATCCACGTTAGGAAAATTCGGTGAATGAACTTAGCTTGTCTTGAATTTGTAATGCCTAGACAGAAAATGCTGGGGGAAGGAAAGTTAAGGTTTTTTGCATGGGCATGTTTTGATAATATGACACGTCCAATGTGTATTGGCTGAAGGTAGGGGTTGGGGTCAGTGGGTCGGGAAATAGACACGATAGTTACGACCTTGTAAAAAGTTAATTTTTTGAATTTTTATTTATTTTTATTTATTTTTATTTATTTTTATTTCTTTATTTTATTTTATTTCCTGTCTGCTTTTGCGAACAATTTAATTTTATATATAGTTTTAATGGTTGAGAAACTTCCGAGACTATATATTGGGTATTTGGATATGCATGGTTAGGTTTCCTTCCTCTTATTTGAATACCTTTCTGGCACCAAAGGTGCTTAAGTTTTCATCCTGATAAAACATAATGTATAAAAATAATAGTATTAACTATTGTTACTAAAACGAGATTGCAAGCTAAGTCTGGGCAGCCCTCAGAACTAGTGAGTTCCCCTAGGGCTAATCCTCCAAGGAGGTCGGGCAGATTTCGACAGGGTAAAGCCGTTGTCATTAGAGACACTGAAGTAGGAGCTCCTTCTTTCGAAATGGCAAATGGGACTTGTCCGACCGATAATAATTTTCAGTTGAAATTGCCTTCCCCTCCCCCCGAGGAAATGTGTTGACATTGAAACGCTGGTTAACTCACGTAGGCTGCTCTAGTGTTTATATAAGTTTATTTTTATAAATCTCTACTTGGTAAAATCTTTAACTATTAAAATTATCATTTACAGAGTGTGTAACGTGGGCACATTATTTATTTTTTTTGTAAACTTTACCATTTAGAAGGGAGAAATGAAACCGTACCATACCCCCTCTCAAAAAAAAAATCATTAAAATGTAAAACTAATGCAATATGTATTGCTTATACCCGTCCTGGGACGTGTATTCTACTAGTATACATATAAAATACTAACTGGATTTTCTAGCTCACTGTTGCTTTACAAAGTTTGTTACTTGAAATACTTGAAACCAAATTGTTAAATAATAAACATTTCATCAATAAGTTCCTTGTAAACACAAGACTAAAACTTTTGCATTTATTTATATTAATAGATAAACATTAACATTATGGTAATTTTGATACAAAAGTATTTCTCTTTTCAATAAGGCCGTAATGAAATCAAAAGAAAGAAGAAATCAATTCGCCTGAGCGATAATATGTGTGTGGGGGGAGAGGGGGCTTTTTAAAACTTACAATTTAGTTGTAAAAGCCGGAAAGGAACATTTAAACACAAATGCGAAACGTTTTGTCTACAGGATCAAAACAATCATTGAATTTAAAACGATTAAAAAAGTACAGCGTCGTTAAAGGGAGAGGGGAATGGGGAGAGAAAGAGAGAGGGAGAGAGAGAGGGAGAGAGAGAGAGCAAGACGGCCAGCTATCCAGCCTCTCCCTTCCTTTTCTCTTTTCGCTTATGCATGTTGATTAAAATTCTAGTAGCGATGTTAGTTTCATTTAAGAAAGTTTTTGTAAGTTATCCATTGTTTTATTAAATCACTTTAATTAATTACTGTTAATATCGACGAAACTATTGCATATATATATATATATAGAGAGAGAGAGAGAGAGAGAGAGAGAGAGAGGGGGAGGGGGAGAGAGAGGGGGAAAGAGAGAGAAAATAGTACAATAAAATTACAAATTTATAACACCAAATATTAATTTATTATGAACTGTTTAAAAAATAGTTATGCAAATTAGGCATTCAAATAATTGTCTTTGGATCGTTTGTCTGTACTATACATAGAGTATTTCAAGTATTATTGATCGGTCTTTGTTCCGATGGATAGTACACCCCATAAACTGGTATTGTCTTGGCCTTCGGGGCTTGATTTACGCCGGTCTATGGGACGGTCCTGTGCAGTTCTAGGAGGTCCACCCTCCCAGGCTTCGCCTCCCAATCTTTGGGAGGAGTAAGTTTATTGCTTACTGCCTGAGGCGCCCCTACCGGGGAATGCCGACGGGGCTGCCCAGGCAATTTTTAATGGCCAGAGTGCTCACCTTCTCGGGCGCTGGCTTTTCAAGTCCCACTTTCTCGATCCGACCTTGGGTCACATCTTACCTTGTGGGAGTAAGATACAACTGGCCTTGTGCCTAACCTCCTGAGGAGGTAAATAAAATGTTGTATTATTGATTTAAATAATGATGGTACTATAGGAGTGATAAATTAAAAAGAAAATTCGCATTTACTCATTTCGATGCAAATGGAAAAGATATCCAACAGTATAATATAAATAATAACTACAAACCCCTCTTATCTGAAATAGGCGTTATTCAATTCATATGACGTTTCATTATAATTTATCTCATTTTCAGATATGTAAACGCCAAGAGAAAAAAGCTGTTACCAATCAGAGACAACATAAAAAAAAAGTCGGCAACACATTTCTCTCTCTTCAAACTGTATATGCTCTTTCTATTACCGCAATATATTCTTTATCTTCTCTTTTTATTATCTCTCACTTCTTTTGTAATGTGGTCTCTGAGTTAATTACAGTTTCTCTTCAGATTATAGATACAGGGTGTCCCCGTATAAATGTGACCCATTTGGAGGTGAATAACTCTGCCAATATTAATAATACTAGTTTGCTTTACCGGCTCGCTATCGCTTCGCAACGTTCGCTATTTGAAATACTCGAAACATTAATTTAAAATAAGAAACATTTCATTCATAACTTTTTTGTAAACACGAAACAAAATCTTCCTCATTTATTCATATAGATACACATTAACATTTTTGTAACTTCGATACAAATTTATCTTTTAAATGTGACCGTAAAGAAAGGAAAATAAAGAAAAAATCAATTTGCCTTTTCACTTGTAGTTTAGAGAAAGGAATATTTGAACACAAATGCTAAATATTTGTCCAGGAAATAAAACAATATGGCGAAATATAAATATTCTTTATATTAAAATCAAAAAATCATTGAATCAAAAAACAATAACAAATAATGGTTAATTAATAAAATGTCATTTTCAAAACTAATATGCAAATTAGTTAACCTTGCGACTGATATCGTATATGCATAAGCAGTATATGGAAAATTAGGTGCGTCTCGGGCTTTTGGCCGGGATCAAAGTGTAGTATCTGTTCCGATGGGTGCTGCACCTCGTAGACTGGTATTGTCTTGGCCTGGTATTGTCCTGGCCTTAGGGGCTTGATTTACGCAGGGCTATGGGTCTGTCCTGCGCAGTTCTAGGAGGTCCACCCTCCCAGGCTTTGCCTCCCCTCTTTGGGGAGGAGTAAGTTTATTGCTTACTGCCTCAGGCGCCCCTACCGGGGAATGCCGACGGGGCTGCTCAGGCATTTTTGTAGGCCAGAGTGTTCACCTTCTCGGGCGCTGGCTTTTCAAATCCCACTTTACCGACCTTGTGTCACATCTTACCTTGTGGGAGGAAGATAAATAACTTGTGTAAAGTTGAATTACCTTGAAATAGGGCGTTTTGACTTTACCGTTAGTGCGAGAAATTCGCCCAACTTTCGTATTTATTCTTTTAGATTATTCTCTACTTGTCAGGATTGTTAAAACATAGAATACCGTTTCAAAATCATCTAAGAAGATGACATGGGCAATGCCAGATTGGTCCAGAATGTGTGATCCGGTGATGAAGCCCACTTCTCTCTATCAGGCCATGTATACTGCAAGAATTTGAAACATGGCATAATCTGACCGTTCTGGTTTGAGGGTTATGTTGAAGAAGCAATGACACTGAATTATGTACATCGCTAGTTTCTTCTCGGATATTAATTAGTGAATTTATTTTGGGGTGGAATTAAGAGAATATAAAAATGTATTGCTCTGTACATGAATTGAACTCCTTTGTGAGACTTTTGTGTGTAATATGTTCTCTCTCTCTCTCTTTCTCTCTCTCTCTCTCTCTCTCTCTCTGCGTCAATTAATATAACACCCTCTTTCACACCCTTTACTATATATTAGTACATGTGAATTACCCCCTCTACCATCAGTTTACCCCTCTCTCTCCCTCTCTCTTTCTCTCTCTCTCAATTAATATAACACCCTCTTTCGCACCCTTTACTATATATTAGTACATGTGAATTACCCCCTCTACCATCAGTTTACACTCCTCTCTCTCTCTCTCTTTCTCTCTCTCTCTCTCTCTCTCTCTCTCTCTCTCTCTCTCTCTCTCTCTCTCTCTCTCTCTGTCAATTAATATAACACCCTCTTTCGCACCCTTTACTATAAATTAGTACATGTGAATTACCCCCGCTACCATCAGTTTACCTCTCTCTCTCCCTCTCTCTTTCTCTCTCTCTCTCTCTCAATTAATATAACACCCTCTTTCGCACCCTTTACTATATATTAGTACATGTGAATTACCCCCTCTACCATCAGTTTACCCCTCTCTCTCTCTTCCTCCCTCTCTCTTTCTCTCTCTCTCTCTCTCAATTAATATAACACCCTCTTTCGCACCCTTTACTATATATTAGTACATGTGACTTACCCCCGCTACCATCAGTTTACCTCTCTCTCTCACACACTCTCTCTCTCTCCCTCCCTCTCTCTCTCTCTCACTCTCTCTCCCTCTCTCTCTCTCTCTCTTTGAATGTATGTTTTCTGTTGGTTGCTACTGAACGAACTGGACATGACAATTTCTTGTTGATGTACTTGACAGAAGAGTACAAGGCCGGTATGTTATGAGCTGTGTGAGCTATGGGCGAATGAGGTATGAGTGGAATTTATTTCATGGATGTGATTGAGGATAAAATGAAAGTGTACTGCTGTCTAAAGAGATTGAACTCACTCATAAAACCTTTGTGTCTAATCCTCTTCGCTGCTCCTCTTTTATTCTCCTTCTCCCACCTCCTCTCGTCTCATTGGTTGTCACCTGTTACGTCGGGTTTGGTAGTGATCGGACAGACAGACAGAAAGCACACACACACATACACACGTACGTGCATCTCGTCATTATTTATTGAGTGCTTTTCTTCGGAATCATGTCATGAAACAGATGATCAAAACATTAGGAATCAAGTGGCTGCCAAAAACTATTCTTGTATCCCCCCCCCTCCTCGAGGGACGGGAACACCTGCAATACGACTGCGTTGATTATCAAAGTAATAATTCTACCTTCGCATCATATGTACATGAAACAGATGATTTATGCGTTTTCAAAGAAAATCGAGAGAGAGAGGCCTCCTTTCAGTTTCGAGAGACAGTGGATACATCCTGTAAGGATGTCTACACTGGAAATCTATTGTGAAGCAACTACACCTTTCCTACACCAGCTGTATGTATAGTATTGTCAAAGGAAATAATTCAGGGAGAATGTCGCCGTCTTCCCATATACAGCACCTGGTATTCCAAAATAGTCACCCGTCTGGTAGTGACCAGGCTCGACGTCGCTTAACTTCAATGATCTAATGGAAAATAATGTGTCAACATTATTATGCCGTGTAAAATCAACCGTTCTGATTACAAGAAAGAAATGAAGGCTTTTCAAGAGTTGTAATATATGTATACTTACAGGCACCACGGCATTACTTCAGAATTATATATATATATATATATATATATATATATAGAGAGAGAGAGAGAGAGAGAGAGAGAGAGGGAGAGAGGGAGAGAGAGAGAAAGAATTTCCCTTTAGCCTGATGATTTCCTTCGGGAATGAAACATGAACGTTTCTGTGTAGTTTACTTGTCATGAATATATTTTGATACAACTATGCATATATATATATATGAATTGCCGAAATATATATATATATATATATATATATATATATATATATATGGGGGTGTAAGGTTAGTGGGAGAGAATCCCAACAGAGTGCTCGATTATTAAGAAAAATCAAAAATAAGAGAGTAATATTTATTAATGTTTGTATTACAGAAGATCAGAACAGAAAACAGACATAAACAGAAGTTGAAGAGAGTCCGATAAAAAGGCCTTTTTTTTGTTGGGATTTGAAACCGACGGTACCGATGTTGTTCCTATCTTGTGTAATACAAACATTAATATATATATATATATATATAGAGAGAGAGAGAGAGAGAGAGAGAGAAAGAGAGAGAGGGAAAGAGAGAGAGAAAAGAGAGTAGTGCAGTATCAGTGCAGTTCCAACGAGAGAAAAGTATATATGTAAAGGAGTAAGATGTATAATTTTATATAACGCGTTTCAAGCGTGGTGCGCTCTCATCAGATGTGTAAATCCATTTACGAGAGTGCGCCATGCTTGAAACGCGTTATATAAAATGATAAAATGATAAAATAACAAAATAATAAATAAATGTTGAAAAAACATTTTACAAATGTTGGTAGCCTTACTCCTTTACACACACACACATACACACACACACACACACACATATATATATATATATATGTGTGTGTGTGTGTGTGTGTGTAGTTATCAACAGATACCTGTGTTTCGTCATCTCTACGACGCAATAGTGCGGCAAGACCTAGTGAGATTCGAAACCAGGATCTCAGTGACTGCGTCTGGCCACGGTCGTCGTAATATAGTAAACTACGGTATGTTAACTGGAAAATGACGTCATACTGTATAGTTACAAACGAGAGCTGTCGAACAGTCAGACTATGGGTATTTTTACCCCTCCCTTCACTTAAAATAAAATCATCAAAATTCAGGAAATCAACCAATTTTAATTAAATTTTCAGTATTTATTTATTAATGATCACTGAATATAATTAACACATTACTTTATTAGAAATTATACTCCAAATGTATTATTTCGTGTAATTTGCGTAGGCTAGACAGCAAACATTAAATACTTAATAATAAAATGGTGTTGTTATAAATGTTTATTTTTAAAACATGAACATTTTTCTTTGAAAAATAATTTGTCTGATTTAATATTCATTCTTTTAATAAGTTCATTCTTTCCGGATTATTTTTTTATGTTTGAGTTGATTGTTATGACAACCTGATCTACATCGAATGAAAAGACTAGTATCAGTTATACTGCATAGAAATATCTGTTGGTTTAAAAACACAAGAAGAAGACAAATCCCTTTTCTTAGGGAGTTCTATTCTTTATATGAACATTTCATTATCATTAGTTTTAGCTGAATAATTTGATAAGAGTTGCTCTTATTTACGAAAAAAAAAGATGTTTCTTGATTCTTTTAACAAAAACACCTCAACGTATAACTGTGTTTTTTTTATCAAAATAAAGCATCGTAGATGTTAAAAATTTAAAAAGATCTTTTAAAATATTGTTCTCATATATTACGAATAAAAAGCCCCTTAAATTCCGTATTAATAACGACCAATAGATTAAAACATTTTAATAAATGTATTTATTTAATAAAATATAGTTTCTGAAAGAAAAACAATTAAGTTTATTTTCAATAAAGTAACATTTTGGCCAAAACATTGTAATAAAATAGTTTCTGAAATTGACAGTGAATATTTTTATATAATTTAAAATGTTATAAAACGAACATAATAATAATAAAACTATATTTTATTACAATGTTATAATAAATTATGTTTTTTTTATAATAAATCAAGCATGAAAGATTACGAATTCATTAAAAGTAACATAAAATCAATAATATAAAATAATTAATTAATAGAACATTTATTGAAATAAATTGAAATGCGTGTGTGTTTTTTTTTGGCAAAACATAGTTTTTTTACAATATAGTAAAAATGTGGGTGCTTCTGTCTTACAGGGCTGCAAAAAATTTCTATCTTTAATTTTGAAGAGTCAAATGACAGGGGGAGATAATTCAAATTGTTCCCCCAGGATTTATTTAAAAATGGATTTTCACGCTCTGAACTTGGAAGATATTTTATAATCAACCAGAGATAATGTTAAATTATAGACTTCTTGTAAGCACACAGGTTAATTTCAAGTGCGAAATTTATTTCAGTAAATCTTTTTACTTTTTATTGGTACCGAATACCATACAGCGTTGTGATTGTTTGACTCCTAAATAATCCTTTTACATATATATTTTCTTTACTTTACTTTAAGTTAATTAAAATGATTGACAATAAAATCTCTTTGGGGAAAACTTTGAATTATCTCCTCCTGTCAGTTGACTCTTCAAAATTAAAGGTAGAATTTTTTTCGGGCCTGTAATACAGAAACACCAAAATTGTTAATAAATTAAAACAAACTTTTTTTGGGGGGGGGGGGGTGAAACTTATTAATTAGTCTAAAATTGTATTTTTTATCTCAAAATAAAATTTTAATTAATTTTTTTAAAACTTGAAATTCGAACTTTTATCACGGCGTTGTAATATAATGTAATGTCTTATCTTTGAACGCCATGTTGGATTTTTTAAAATTCTCTTTCACACTTGACATCATTAAAAAGGGAAATACGTTTGAAAAAGGGAGCAAGTTAACAATGATTTCCAAGTGAATGAATAAACCTTAGAAGGGTAGCCGTGTTCTTAGCAGGGGAATAAAGTCACAATAGCAGGAACAAGTTAAATATGATTTCCAAGTGAATGAATAATCCCATGGCGTTGACTCTCTGATTACAGATGGATGCATGCGTGTTAAGTTAGTGCTCACTTCCGGTCCTGATTGATAGTGGGAGTAAGAACCACTATCAATGACATCACCAGAAAATCTCAACTTAGTTCACGGGCTTTAGTATATTACGATGGCCACGGTCTGGCGCTCTACTTATTGAGTAAAGAAACATCTAGTTTTCGTGGGAACAATTGTATCGCATCATAAATGATGTTATAAATTTTTGTTTTCATTTTACTTCGGTAAGTAAGTTCTCAGAAATCAATTGACCCCTTTCTGGGGTTAACACTTGATTTCTATATGAAATACATAGATATCCGAGTGTTCAATCAAGATTTTTCTCTATCTCTCAAACGTTGAGTTAGTAAAGCAGTGAAGAACACAAAAAGTCCCTCTCCCTAATTTGTCACTTAATTATGTTATAGTCTATCTTTATTGTGGTCTTTTCTGAATTTTGCTAGACTCCAGGACAAGAATCCATCTGGTCTGGTGGAGTATTCAGCAAAGTGCTGTTACTTGAGGTAATCTTACTAGAAGATGGTGCACCATTCCTCGTGTGAGCCAGTGTATAGCCATGTCGAGGGGATCTTATTTGGGTTTCGAATACTATGTTATTTTGAATATTTGGTCATGGTTTACTTGTAGGAGGAAGTATCCTCATGTCAGGTTGTCCTGACAAACCATTGTACAGAGAGACCGAAGACACTTGAGGATGGTATCTAGTAGGTAATTCATACATATATATATATATATATATATATGTGTGTGTGTTAAGTAAATGTTCTGATTTGGCCTTTGAGAGCAAATGAGGTTGACACCCTGTTTCGATTATTTTGAATGTTAACTTACAAAATTGTTGCCTGAATTATTGATCTGTTTTAATCATTCGATGAATAACGATTTTTCTCAATTTCCATTGATTTTTGGTAATTAATTATTTCCCAACTTGAATGAGGTTAGGGAGAAATTATCAGGAAAGAGTTCAGTTGAAATAGAAATGTCATTTGGCAACAGTGATCAAAGTCTGTTCACGCACACATACATTAATACACGTATGCATACATGCTAGACGCATAATGATTTATATATATATATATATATATATATATATATATATATATATTAAATTCCCGAAACAGTTTTTCATGGTAAACAACTGATGATCCCTTAAAATAGTGTTAGAAACTAACTAATATAATAACTGTAAAAAATAAATTGACTTACATGAGTGATTTTCCACTGGAAGACTTGAGACTATAAATTGTTTTTTTTGTTTTTTTTTATATATTTTTTTTTATATAGTTTTAATGGTTGAGAAACTTCCGAGACTATATATATATAGTCATCCACATACAGACTGTTTCGCTGTATCACAGCTCATCAGTGCGGCTAGACCAGTTAGTGCCTCAAGCCGGGATTAAAACTCAACCGTCGAGCTGCGCTATCATACGACACTGACTGAATGTAAACATTGCAAGTGCCGGGAGCTCAAATTAGTTTTACCTAATGAGCTATAATTATTTTTTGCTTATACAGACATGTACATAATCCGTGACACTGGCATGTCGATGTTATCGATCAACAGTTGTTAGAAACTGAGATCTCATCAGGTGGAAAAGAAAATCTGGTCCTTCCCTCAGATCATATTTTGAAAGAAACATCGACATGCCAGTGTTGCAGATTATGTACATGTCTATATAAATAAATAAAAATATTATATATAAAAGCTCTATTTGATATTGAGCACTCTTTATAAGACCGGTTGAAATTCTTTGGATTTTTATCCTGTGGATGTTTACTTGGATTTCTATATGTAGATATATAATTATTTCGTGTATATACACATACAATATTATAAGGTGATGTAATATATTGTGTATAAATTTTCAGTATTTCCTTCAACAGTGAGTAGAGCTTACTAGTAGTAGTATGAAAATATATATATGGAAGTTAAGCTATATAGAGGCGTCCTAAGTTCATCCATGCAAAGGATCATCAGGCTAAATGCACGAATTATTGTTATTGATTCTTTTTATATATCTAAGTAGTGTTTAGTTTAGCTAACTAACCAATCAGATTCGTTGTTATTTTTCTCTCACGGGTTATTGGCCAATCTCCGAGCTTCTTTCAAACAAAGGCCTGGTCGACCTTTACTTTATACGAATAGGCTACATTGCCGGTCCCGGCAAAATAACGATTCCTGCGTTATTTTGCCGGTTCATGTATATTTAATTAAATTGTTAAACATACAGTGACACCCGGCACAATAATGAGTCGTACGTTATTTTGCCGACTCGTGTTTATTTAACTATAAATTACTTTTTTTTTATTATTTAAATTAATTTTTTTGTATTATTTAAAACTTTATCAAACGAAATTTTATTTATAATTTAAAATATTGCCTGATTGTTTTTTTTATTTAAAACTTTGCCTGATTGATTTTTTTTGTTTGTTTTATTAAACTTTGCCTGATTGATTTTTTTGTATAATTTAAAATTTGATTAAGCGACAATATATTTTTAAATAACGATAAAATTAATTTTTACTTCCGGTTGATTCGATTAGGAGTGAACTCTTCAAAATTACGACTTATTTTATGATTTCATTGAAAGAACATTTTAAAATAGAAACTGTTTAAATCCAGTGATTTTATATATATTTTAACATTATCGAAGTTTTTCTTCATAAAGAAAATCAGAATTTTACATTAAAATCTTTCCTTTGTAAAGCACATTTTTAACAAGTTAATTCAACAACTTAATAACTTCATTATTTTAAAAAGTTTGGTCTTGGTTCAAGGATTACGAAGCAACGCCATTAAAGCACATTTTAACAAGTTAATTCAACAAGTAAATGTTACCAAAGGCAACATAAATTATTCTTCTACCTACCTGTATAAGTTTATTTGTTTATTTTATTATTCATTTTTATAAAATCATTTATCAAAATAAATAATAAAATAAACAAATAAACTTATACAGGTAGGTAGAAGAATAATGTATGTTGCCTTTGGTAACATTTATTTGTTGCTTATTTTTTTTTATATATATAACTTTCCTTAATTTCAATTACTTAAATCGAGAGCAGACTTAATAATGTTGGGAAAATTCATCAACATTAATTCTATTATCAAAAGTAACAAAATAAAAATAAACCGAAAAGAAAAATAGTATTTTTTTAATAATAAAGGTTTAAAAATGATTGCGATTGTTTGCGTGGTATCTCCGGCTCCCGTGGCGGGTATAAAAAGTGCTGTCGCTTCACAATGTTTGTTTGTAAAACAATTCAACCTTGGATTAAAATGTGTAGCAGTTGAAAATAAAAATTAATTGAATGAACGAAAATATTAGAGACAATTAGATTCTTTAGCCGGATTTCAGATGCTTGTGTACGAATGGGGTCCCAATATTCCCGTCTGCAAACAGCGATTCGTAAAGAAATTACATCAGATACGCTTCACAGCAAATGAAATCCGACTAAATAATCTAATTGTCTCTAATATTTCCGTTCATTTAATTATTTTACTTTTAATGTTTTTTGTATTAAAAGCAGATATTTCTTTAACCGACACAATAGGGCAGGTCGATTTCTTTTTATTTCTTTAACCGACACAACTGATGATGAAAACAAATTGTTTTTAAATATTTGCCCTTATTTATTTCATTACCTTTTCTTTCGCAAGGCCATAACAATTAGTTTTTAAAAAAAAAATGAACCGGCATAATAACGATCCCTTTACATTAGTAAATAATTATTGTGCCGGGCGTCACTGTATGTTTAACAATTTAGTTAAATATACATGAACCGGCAAAATAACGCAGGAATCGTTATTTTGCCGTGACCGGCAAAATAGCCTCTTCCTACTTTATACCCTTTTCTTTTGTTTTGGTGTGACGCATCTCCTTTGTAAGCGTATCAAATTAACAGGTGACCTTATTTTAGCACATGCGTGATTGGAATAATTTAATAACCATTCATTTTGTTATTCGATGTTACTTTAGATGTTGATTTAGTTTAGTTCATTTACTTATTTATTTTATTTATTTTTTGTTATGTATATAGTTATCCTAAATTAAACTTTATTCTATATTTATAGTTGGTTATTATTTCGCTTCTACAGTTTAGTAAGTTTTGGAGATTTTTAAATTTAAATTACACGATCGTCTAAATATCTACATATACTTGCCCATCATACTATTTTCAACTCGATTATTAATGAGGTAAAATTAATTCCTCAAACAGAATATTTTTGAACCACTTTTATGTTCTCTTGCGAAAATTAAAATCAGCACTAAACCTTATGTCCTGAATCCTTATTCCAATTTTGATCAAAATCCATTACATGATTTTTATTCTAGAAAATGTCTAAAATTGTCATTTAAAGCTTAAGCTTAAGGGGTATCTAGAAGAAATTAAAATTCAGGGAATCTTGCTTAATTGATGTCTAATAACTATGGATCAAATTCAATGCAAATCTGAAATATTTGAATTTTTATATACGAGATTGTGTCCATATTATGCCCTCTAAAACCTTTTAGAATACTTCAAAGAAAACTGAATATTTATTAATTGATGTCTAATATATATTGTTAGAATTTCACAAAAATCGGAAGTATTTGAAATTCTACAGAGGAATTCCACCTCTTTTTACTTCTTTACATAAAACTAGATTAAATTAAATACAACCCACATTAAAACACCTTACGTCTAGCAGTTGTGTTCCAAAATTCCTATTTCTGTGTCTGGAAATAAGCTGTAGATTCATGAGAAAGGAAGTAACAACTTTTTACAAAAGTTTTGTTTATTGTATTTTTTTACTGTTTTTTAATTAATTTTCTCTGCTGATTCCAAAAATGTTATTATTTTTTCTGTATCATCGACCGTTATAGAAATACATCGCTTTTCAATTTCATCATATATTGGAAAATGCTATATGTTCCGCTACTAAATGTATATCTAATTTTCTCTTTCAGATCAATTACTAAGTTCTGTTCTTATTAAGATGGCTACTAGAGGATGTAAAAATTCTCCAGATACATTTTGCTATGTGTGTGGTTATTATATTGAAAAAAAAGCAGGTCCAAATTGTGAATAGTATACAGACTCTATTTTCGGTGACCAGGAAATAACTTGCTAACAGGTGACTGAGATGCCATGCTACAATTTCTATGATAACTATCACTCGACTGAGTGTCACTCGACTAACTGTCACTTGATTGAGTGGCACTCCATTGAGTGGCACTCCACTAGGATTAGTAAAATAGTTTGTGACAGCCTTAGATTTTGGAGGGGAAACTTTTCAAGAAATTCGTCTTATGTTTCCAAAGCAATCAGATGCTAAGATCAAAGGTGGTATATTTGTTGGACCCAAAATAAATGCAAAAAATGAACCTTATGAAGTTTATTTTTTGCATTCTCATCTAGATTTCTTCCCCGAAAACTTGGGTGATATCAGTGAAGAACATGGTGGGAGATTTCATCAGGACATCGCTACAATGGAAATAATATATCAAGGACGATGGGTTACTGCGATGATGGGAGACTATATATGGTCTCTTGTCAGAAAAGATGAAAATGTGCACTTTAGAAAATCTCGATCGCCAAAGCACTTCTAAGTTTAAGAAAAGAGTTATCAAAGCATTTACATTGCAAAGTTGTATGGTTTGTTTTGTTCTAACTAACATTGTATTTACTCAATACCATTCAATATATGAAAAAAGTACTAAATGCTGTGTAATTATCTTTACAAGATACTGCTGTAGAGAAAGGTTGTGTATAAAACGCGAAAATCACTCTATCTTGAATCATGTGATGTCACGTCTGTTTCTAGCATACAGCAGGTTATGGTGACATCTGAGTGCATACGCTGACCCCTTTACTCCAATTTCCTGTGTATGTGTTAACGTTGCCCTGCGAATTTAAATCATCAGATATGTACTAGCAAACGTACCCTTTACTATTTAACACAAGTTGGGAGAGCAAAACGTGGAACATCTACTCTACCCAATCGTCAAGTCTATTGTGTTATTTTTCCCAAACTCTATGTCAATCGGTGACGTACGTCTGCAATTGTTTTTTTTATACATTCCTGCATCAGCATACTTCAAAACGAAAAACAAATATTTACAATTTAAATTTTACCCTCAACCTTGTGATATTGATTATCGTAGTTGCATTATAAACACGATGCCTACCTACACCTCTGACCTACACCACGTTACCAGCTATCATTTCTATTTACTATCCTAATTTTTTCTGATCAACCCAGGATAATCTCTTTACACATCTATATTGATAACAGTAATGTTCCGTAATGAACGCTAAATCAAAACCTTAGCCGCTCCTGATAATTTCTTTATGCAAAGGGGGTAAAAAGAGGGTGGAAGCCCTTCGTAAAAATTCAGATACCTTTGAAACTTTTAAAATGTGTATTAAACATCAATTAATAAACATTCTCCAAATTTCAGTTGATTTGGGGTATTTTAAAGGGTTTTAGGGGGCATAATATGGGCACAACCTCCTATTCGAAAATTAAAATATTTCAGCAATGAAAGGTCGTGTATACTCCTTATGTGTCAGAAGTGTGCTAATGTATGGTTTCGAAACTTGGGCTGTCTCAGAAACTGCACCATAATGACATGGTAATGGTCAGATGGATGTTTGGTGAGACCTGAACAAAGCATACCTTTTGGGTCTCTGCTCGCACAAGTCAACTTGAAAAGCCTTGCAAAAATCATGCAGCGGAGCAGGCTGCATTGCTTAGGGCATGTTGAGCGCAGCACTGGCTGGATTGCTAAAGTCCGACAGTTCAATGTGCCAGCAGAGAAGACCACCACTGGCAGACCCAAGTTGTCTTGGGAGGGCGTGGTCAAATGTGATAGGAAGGCCATGGATATAGATTCCGTCGGGTCTCACCAAAGACAAGAATGGAGGGGAAGACTTAGATCGAGACTAGACTATCAGGCCCCACCCTCATCAGAGGATTAATTTTGGCCTGGTTCAACAAATCACCGGTTGATGATGATGATGATGATGATGATGATGATGATGATGATGATGATGATGATGATGATGAATTGGATCCATAGTCATTAGACACCAATTAAGCAATATTCCTTGAATTTCATTTTCTTCTTAACCCTTCCATGCATGATTGTTTTACAGACATTCTACGTACCTGATCAAACTTGTTCTTGAACCATGTGCATCAAGTTGAGCTGACTTCCGAAAAGGCCCAAAAGAACTAATAATGGTGGCAAAACGTATTCCTCGATGTCCCTGATTCTCACAAAAACAAATATAATTGATCAAATCAAAATTTATGATAATTTATTACAACTTTTCTATTTGTTGTTGTTGAACAACAATATGCATGAAAGGGTTCAGACACCTTAAGCCTTAAATTTTAAACATTTTCTAGAATCATGTAATGGACTTTGATCAAAATTAGAATAAGGATTCTCAACATAAGGTTTAGTATCATTACATATTGATTTTAATTTTCGTAAGGGGACATAAAAGTGGTGCAAAACCGTTTTGTTCAGAGAATTCATTTCACCCATCCTGCGACGAATATTCTCGTATTTTTTTATATTGAATTTTATTCCTATTTACTTGCCTCTCGACGAGGACAGATTTAGATACATGGTCAATTTTTAATGTCGATAAAATCCAACTCCCCAAAAGTGTTCTATTCTGTGGAATTAATTTTACCCGTCCTTGGACAAGTATTCTAGTGCATGAATATATAAATATGTGAAGAGTTTTAAGCTCCATGTCAAATGTTATAATCTTGGCCACGATTCCACAGACAAATGACACAACAAAACAGAACCTGAGCCAAAACGAATTTAGAGATGAAAACCACAACTTGATAAAGACGGATCATAAAGCCAGTCAGATATCCCCCACTCCCAAGAATAAAATATACCAAAAAATAAATTAACCTGTTCGATTTAATTTTACATCAAACATATAAAGTTATTTTGTCGTATTTTCGAAGTCACACCCAAATAGCATTTAAGCTGACAAATCAAATTTTGCTTCTGATTAGATAATTTTCATTTGTTATCTGATCACCTGCTCATAGTCGGGAATATCTTAATAGACTGTATGGAAAGTGAAAAAAACACCCAATCCACCAAAACATCGAGAATATACCCTCCTCTCAAATAATAGGTTTCCTAAAAAATAAACCATTTCCAACGTTTACAGAAAACAAAATATAATTTGATACCCTCCATAATGAACCAAAGAAATAAAACCAAACTAAAAATCGGACAACTGAAAACTAAACTATATTTTCAAAACAACAGAACAAAACATTGGAGCACAGGATAGAACAGGTGCAAGAGTTAGGAGTGGATGGAGTAAGTTCACTAATGTGTCACTGATTAGCAAGGCCCAAAGGCCACTCAAGGACACGAGTTAATGAGATTGTCAGTTGGCGATTAGCAACACCTTGAAATGATTGGAAACGATAGCTTAAATCAGGGGCGGGCAACCTTTTCAGAGTGAGGGCCAGATGAGACTTTTGAAAAGAGATTGCGGGCCGGAGTGAAAAACGAAATCTCAGAATTACTATATTTTGTTTACATGAATAAATTGTACAAAAATTGCATTGAACACTCTACAAATCTGATATTTTTTTCTCAAGAGACTTCTGTATGTGATGTTATAAAAGGCGCCGACGAAGAGCCATTTTGGAATCATAAAAAATAATGGGGAAGTAGCAAGTTGATCCAGCATTCGTTTTGACACACCTCACATAAGTTCTCTGTTTCATGTCCTTTCCTCGTCTCTCGTTTCCTCTTTGCCTTTCTCTTTCTCTTTTTCTATTTTTATCTCAGACCAAGGATTTGAAATTAATAGTTAAAGAAAAATGAAATATACATGCATCATCGCTCGCTGATATTTATACATTTTTTTATCCCACTGTAAATCTTAATTGAAACCTACTTTTACGTCTATGTCACAAAATGGTATGAGTTTTACTGGGAGGTCCACGGGCCGGATTGCAATAATAAAGCATAATAGGGTGGCGGGCTGGACGCTAAGCCTTCGTGGGCCGGATGTGGCCCGCGGGCCGGAGGTTGCCCGCCCCTGGCTTAAATGATCAGAATTTTATTATATAAGTAGACGGCTCAAAAAGAATTTGTTAACATTGGACTTAAAAACGACCATGTTGTAGTCAGATGGGAAGCAGTACTATGGTTTGTATTCCACAAATAAAAAATTCTTGGAAAGAAACTTTGTTCATGGAAGTTCCATTTACTTTTATATACACAGAGGAAGAAAGGAAAATTATTGACAGTGGTTGTAGTTAGACGAGATTTTGCTGTGAATGTTTTACAGAGGGGAACCAGAGAGTGGAGCTCAGTCGAGCATTTACCATTAAAATAATGATAGAGTAGAGAAAGACTAGCTGTAGCAATATTAGAGACGAGTGTGTAAGAATGGGATTAGTTTGGTAAGCATGGGGATCGAGGAAAACTCACCGTGGGCATCCAAGAACTTTATTCTATTACATAGCAAAGTCTCTTCTGTGAGAAAGGGGTTGTAGGGAAGAGAAGAGATAATCTTCTAATAAATGGCAAAGTCTATTCTGTACTTTGTCAAGGCAGGAAAGAGTGCTCTGAGCAGCACCTCCCCAGATGTGGCAACAGTACTCCATCTTAGGGAGTATTTGACTCTTATACAGGTAGAGAGTTGTATCAGGACTCAGGTACTTTCTGGAATGGTAGAATGATCCAACTATTTTTCTAGCGACCTTATTTAGTTGACTAACGACTTCAACATATAACATTGAAATAATGCAAAGAGAAGATAAGAATAAATACTCACAAATAGGGTTTGTAAAAACTTCTATGAAATAATCAATGCCGCACCTCAGTCTGGAACAATAGACGCGGCGGTCAATCACTAGCTCTCCAGTGCATTCTTCCTGGGGCAAATCTTTCTCGTTCTAAGCACTTTAAAAATGTCTATAAAGATTGGTCAAATTCAGAAGTTTGAAATTCAATCACTAAACAAATTACAATCACGACTGACCATTTATAGAAGGCGACTTCTACGAGGTGCGGCGGAAGTAACTTCCTATTATTAAGTGTTCTAGGTTTGCTGCGAGACTGCTCTCCTGCTGATTACAACTTAGTCATCTTCACGTACAACCCAGGTTTTATTCATTTTCAGACTAAACCACTCGAACGCTGATGTTAATTTATAAAATGGGTTTATTACAAGAAGTGAACAGTCACAGAAAAATAATAGAAATGGACAACTTGCATATGTGAGAGGGAGAGAGAGAGAGAGAGAGAGAGAGAGAGAGAGAGAAAGGCAGACAGATAGATAGACGGATAGTTCGTCTCACTACACCTAGTTACATTGTGTGCACCTGTCCCCATTGGGGACGGCACCCTGGTTTCGTCGACTTCCGCTCTGGGGTCACCTCTGACCCTTAAGTGTCACTCAAAATTTTCTATTAAAAAGCGACCCTCATTATGTAACAGATACACCTGAAAAAGGTCACGGTTACATCGACCGAAACGCTGTGAGAATAACATCGAAAATGAGAACAGTAGTCTAAATAATACAAATAATAAATCCTCACCTTAAAAAAAACGAAACAAGTTACGTTTTGTTTGTTTATGCCTGATTTATTCTTTTTCTTTTTAACAATAAAAATTACGACATTTTCGTCTTTAAACAATTTTTACAAGTTTTAACATTTTCTATCTTTTTTGTTACAAATATTTTATTTTTCTCTCCTATAAGAGAAACATTATTCTTTTGTTCCAATATAGAGAAGTTCATCTAGAAAGGTTCCACCTCCACCATCTAATTTCTTACTTGTATCAGTGGCGCAATCAGTTAGCATGCCGTGCTTACAGATAGATGTTGTGAGTTCAAACATCACCCGGGACATAAGTACTTTTACTCTAATTTTGTCCTAAAATGAACTTAAACATTTCAAATTACAATAGTAAGCAGATTGTTTGGTTTTACCTTTATTTTTTCTGTAATCTGCGTAACTTAGGACCCCGTGCAATGTCTGAATTAGGGAGGAATTGAAACCCGTTACTCGTAAATTTTTTTGACATTTCTCTACAGAGAAATGCTAAAAGAAATAAACATGTGAATCTAAAATGAGTAAATTATTTAAATTTTCTGATTTTAATATGTAGACTGCTATACACAGCTGATATGTATTGGCAACTGTGGAGCACAACCAATACTGCTACAACAACTGTGCTTACATTTTCACTAACAAGCAGCAGACATAACATCAATGACATACAATCACAACTAGTATAACCGCTACTAAAGAAAGTAAGGCAGACAATATACACACTACGACTACAATTACTGGTGTCAGTGTGAGGTATGGTCCTGTTTGGTTTCAAGAGGTTCACCTTCTCAGGTTTTAATTTTTCGTCCTTTGAGAAAGGGATTAGTTTACTGCTAATCGCCTGAGGCGTCCCTAGCAGGGAATACCAACAAGGCTGCCCAGGCAATTTTTGTTCGACCAGAGTGCTCTTCCTCTCGGGTGCTGGCTTTTCAGATCCTGCTCTCCTGATCTTGTGTTTAATCTTCCCGCAATTAGAAGGAGATAAATAAATTATCGACAGCACAACAACACAGATGGCGTGTGCCGTTCAGCTGTTTACAATGGTGAAAAGATTTTCACGACACTGCTGCTGTTGTTATTGTTGTTGTTGTTGTTGTTATTGTTGTTATTATTGTTGTTGTTGTTAAGCAAGTTGGACTTCTGCATATAGCTCATGAAGATCGTGCCTCAAGACTGTCTGGCCTGCATGAAGTTCTCCTCGTTGATTGCAGCTATTCATCATCAACATGTAGGATTGTATGTTTTAACCCCCCCCACCTCACACTGAGAGCAGCAAGGAAGATTTGACGCAGAACACACACAGAAATGGCACAGAAGCAACATTGCTACTTTCACTCCATTGATTTGCGATTCGTTTTTGCTTGCCACACGCGGAGGCAGAGACAACCAGAAGGCGACGGATCCTGATGCTGAATCCTCCTGGATTTTCACCACAGCTCTGTTAACCGGATAGCTCTGACTGATACTTCCACGTTGCCACCGCTCCTACCATGGTGAGGTAAGGTTGGACTTTAGGGGAGTAGTTACTGCTGCACAAGTTTTAGCTGGTGGGTTGTATTCTGTTCCAGTGCTAAAATAAGAGATGCTGCTATTTACTTCCAAACCCTTCGACCGGGGGCGGGAGCAAAAATGCTGTTATGCCTCTTATGCCTTTTATTTGTTGCCTCCTTACATAAAATGGTGTTGAACAAATGATATGGAGTCGCTTTTAATAGGAGCAAGATATGAGAGCAAAGCAGTAAAACCATTTTTTTTAAAACGCTGCACCATGGGGAGGATATGTGCAGTAAAGTATTTTAATTTTTTTATCGCTGGATTCTATGTGTGGACCATGTCATGATCGCGTCATCTTTGTGTCTTTTTTTTTTTCATACATGAAACTTTCCTTGGAACTAATAAAATTTAAAAAATATTAAATCATCAAATAATTACAACCAATTGTACCATAAATTCATAGGAAGTTTAATTGCTTTTCATCATCATCATCATCATCATCATCATCATCATCATCATCATCATCATCATCATCATCATCATCATCATCATCATCATCGGTTTAACGTCCGTTTTACATGCTGGCACGCGTTGGACGGCTTTAATGAAGTGATTTTCAAATTAACCTGTCTTTAGCCTGGTCTTTATTTATCTCTCTTTCTATCAAGTCCATTTTGATCACTTCCCCCATGTTTACCTTGGCTTTCCTCTGTTAACTGAACTTACTACCTCAACTGTTCTACATCTACTAGCCCATTCTTCCAACGTGACCATACCATGGAAGTCTAATCTTCTGCAAACATCTTCCTATAGTGTCCAGATTTAATCTTCCTCTGAGGTCATCAAACTTAAGCCTGTCTTTAAGACTAATATTACACATCCATCGTATATATCATAAGATCAAAGTGTAGTATCTGTTCCGATGGATACTGCACGCCTGTCCTGTGCAGTTCTAGGAGGTCCACCCTCCCAGGCTTCGCCTCCCCTCTTTGGAGAGGAGTAAGTTTATTGCTTACTGTCTGAGGCGCCCCTACCGGGGAATGCCGACGGGGAATGCCGACGGGGCTGCCCAGGCAATTTTTAAATGGCCAGAGTGCTCACCTCTCGAGTGCTGGCTTTTAACCCCACTTGCTCGACCCGATCTTGGGTCACATCTTACTTGTGGGAGTAAGATAAAACTGGCCTTGTGCCTAACTCCGCGAGGAGTAAATAAACATCCATCGTATATCATTCTCATATTATTTCTCTCCATGTAACGCATGCCCTCAACACTCACTGGCTAGTTTTCACTTCCATACGTCATCACACTGCATACACATGCCTGATAGACTCGTCCCTTGGTCGACAGTGATAACGCTTTGCTAGTTAGTAATGGCATAAGTCCTCTGAACTTACTCCATCCACTCTTAACTCTTGCAATTACACCCTGTGTGTCAATGGTATCACCAAGGTAACAAAACTTCTCAACAACCTCAATAGCTGTGCCATCCAGATATACTTTCTCCACATCTGAGTTCTCATTCATCTCCATTGCCTTACACTTCTTGCACATACATTTATCATTTCTGTATTTATGTGCCAACTATTTTAACATAAATGACTATTTAAAAAAATATCCACTCTCTAAATTTTACATGACCTGAATTTTCATGGAACCGAGAAAATCTAGAAGTCGCAGAAGAATTGAAAAGGAAATTGTACGGGAAGCTGTGAATAAGATGAATAAGAGTAAAGCCGTCACTGTTGCAGAAATGTTGAAGGTTGCGAGTGAAACAGAAATAGTGATGATAACAAGGTTGCTAAATCAGATCATAAAAGAAGGGGTTGTTCTGAAAGATTGGAAACTTAGTACAATTGTGAATTGTTACAAGGGTAAAAGGGAAAGCACTAGATAGACGTAATTACGGAGGCTTAAAATTGATGGATCAAGTCCTGAAAGTGATTGCGAGAATAATTGAGCAGCAAATAAGAAGTTAGATGAGCATAGATAAAATGCAGTTTGGTTTTATGCCTGGGCAAAGTATCACTGGGGCTATATTTATCCTGAGACAAAGGTAAGAGAAGTAACTTGGTAAGAAGAAAAACCTGTAATTTGAGTTTCTGAATTTAGATTAATTTTTGCCAAAGTGTCAAGAGATGTTGCCTGGTGGGCTTTGTGTTAAATAAGGGCAAACGAGTGGTTGGTGAAAGTTGTTCAAGCAATTTACAGAAATGCTCAAAGTCGTGTTAGAATTAACTACATATTTAGTGACAGCTTTAATGTTAAAGTGGGGGTATATCAGGGTTCTGTACTGAGTCTGTTGCTTCTCATTTGTGTCTTAGAAGCGATATCCGGGGAATTTCATACAGGTTGTTCAGAAGAGATGTTGTATGCTGATAATTTAGTACTTGCTTGTGAAATAATGTAAGGTTTACTTGTTAAGTTAAAAACATGGAGAAATGCTATGGAAAGTGACTGTTACCTAGACCAAAGTGGTTGTAGTGTTGGAAAGCACCAGGACGAGGAAAGTTCCTCTGCTAAAGTTTTGACAAGGGAGTCAGGTACTACTCAGTTTTTGTAAGCATTGGGTACACAAAATAGGCAGTGGAATTACAGATAGGTTGAGAGTTTGTGTGCAAGAAATGAAAAACAGTGAAGACGGATGAAAAATCCGATGTGGAGAAAGTATAGTTGGATGGCAAAGCTATGGAGGTTGTTAAGAGGTTTGATTACCTTGGTGATACCATTGAAGCACAGGTAAGAACAGATGCTAGTGTGATTGCAAGAGTTAGGAGTGAACGAGCAGAGAGGTACCATTGCAGACTAAGGGAAGAGTCTATTAAGCATGTGTATGCAGTGTTATGATGTATGAAAGTGAGACATGACAGTGAGGGTTGAGGACATGTGTTGCATGGAGAGAAATGATAGTAGAATGATACAATACAAAAGATATGTCATGTGAGTCTTAAAAACAAGCTTAGATCTGATGACCTCAGAGGAAGATTAAATCTGGACAGTACAGGAAGAAATGTGCAAAACAGGAAACTTTGTTAGTATGACCACATTGAAAGAATGGATAAGAGTACTTGGGTTAATAGATGTAGAACAGTTGAGGTAGCAGGGTAGGTCAAGGTAAACATCGTAGGAAGTAATTCATTCATATCGTATGAATCAGATGATTCTATTGTTGGCATTATAATTATTTCTAGAAAGAGGGGCGACGTGAAGGTTGGCAACATCCTAAGTGAAAGTGTTTTTGTGGAACAAACTGGATTCGAACTTGGCACCACTTAGCCACCGTCACCTCCCGGTAGAAAGTGATAAGGGTGAGCTCAGGAGAAAGTGAGATAAATAAAACCTGACCACAGATAAATTAGTTTGGAAGTTAATTTCTAAAAGCCGTCCAATGCATGCCAGAATGTAAAACAGATGTTAAACCGTTGTTGTTGTTGTTGCTGTTGTTGTTGTCGTCGTCGTCGTCGTCGTCGTCATCATAATCATCATCATGTTTTATCTGGGTTCATATTTGTCAGGTCACTCTCTTATGTTCTAGCAAATTTAGTTACACAATTTTAAGACAAGTTTTGTACAAACTTCCAGTTCGTTCAGAGAAACTGTGTCCTGTATAGAATTTCTCATTAGAAAAATTGTTTTTGCTTGTTTTGCAGACGTAATTGCAGGAGGCAGAGTTGAAGTGGCTTTTGATGTGAGCGACAAGGCAATGCCCACCTGCAAACGAAATGATCAAAGACAATTAATGGAGTACAACATAGTCATAAAATCTAATATCAAACCAAAATAATCTTTCTCTTTCTCTCTCTAGCTCTCTCTCTCTCTCTCTCTCTCTATATATATATATATATATATATATATATATATATATATATATATATATATATATATATATTTATTTATAAAAATATTATTGTTTATCAGCCCCCCTCCCCACAAGGGCTAGGCACTTTCGAGTAGCTTTAATAACAAGCAGTACAAATTAGCTATATGCGAGATCCGAACACCGTTTCGTAAGATCACTCTCTATCTGCCTGGTAAATAGTAGCTTGTCGCTATTTACAGTTAAAGTTACTCTATATTCACTAACTAATTGACGATGGCCGATTGGATATGATCACCGACTACGAATCGTGGCGATTTGTGTTCGGAGTTCGCGCCTACCGACCGTCGGGAATTAGTTCCTAGACTGAAGATTGCGTTAGCATGAAACATCGATGTCTAGGTATTTTAAAAAACTAATATTTATTTATAAAAATATTATTGTTTATATATATATATATATATATATATATATATATATATATATATATATATATACAAATGTAAACAATGTCCTATTCACTTGACTTGACTTTTATCCATTCTTTTAATGTGACCATACCACCGAACTCTACTGTTCTGCATACATTTGCATATACTGTCCAGATTTAATCTTCCTCGGAGGTCACCCTCTCTAAGTTTGTCTTTAAGACTCACATTACGCATCCATCATATCATTCTCATATTATTTTTCATATTTTATTTCTCTACATGTCCTCAACTTTTACTGGTCAGGTTTCACTTCCATACATCATCACACTGCATACACATGTCTTCGCTTGGTCGACAATTGTAACGCTCTGCTGGTTAGTAATGGCAGAAGTTCCCTGAACTTACTCCATCCACTCCTAACTTTTGCAATTGCACTAGCACCAGCACGTCCGACTAAAAACACCACAGACTGCACACAGAGAGCAATTCCTTCACAGAGTGTATTATGAACCTGTGAAATTGCTTTCCAGAGTTTGCAAGAACTTGAATTGACTTATATTCATACTCCATAGAGTTTCGCAACATGCTTGGAAACAAAATTCTGCCACTTATCTCGGTCTTAGGCCAGTCTTTTAGCTTTTAGGAGCGGCATACCAGTCTCAAACCTTATCTGGTTGGCCCCATCTCCTTGGTGGTCATCGTCTTGATCTTTTTGAATGAAATCTTCCTGATATGATTTATTTACATAGCTGGAGTCTGGTAGCTGGGAAACATGTTCAAACCATGTTAATCTTTTTGTTCCAATAACGTTGGATCTGTTTATATTAAGCTTCTTTCTGATATTTGCATTTCTTTCGTCTATCTCTCAAATTTACTCGAAGGAGAGTTTTTAAATATTTCATTTCGCTTGCATATACAGCAATAGGAACTATCAGTGCATTGTAAAGTCTTACTTAACTTTAGAGGCATTGATTTTTTTCTTTCCTGCTCCATATCTTTTCTTTTAGACGTCCAAATGTAGAACTTGCTATTTCTTATTCTGCTGCTAATGTCAGATGAGAATCTTGGGACCACGAAGCTAAGAAACACAAAATCTTCAGAAGTTTTTTTCGACCGTTTTTTTTTTTGTCTATTAAGATATTGTTTTCAGAAGGTAAAACGATTTTGCATCATCAGCCCCCATTTCTCGAAAGAGGCTTCAAGCTCAGAAGTTTGGAGCTTCAATTTATCAACGACAGCAGCAACAAGCTTGATGTCATCAGCATAACGAATATTAATAGATATCACATTGCAGACTTTCCAGTTCTTTCATCAGAAAGTCCTATACTAAGACCAAAATCAACTTTTTGTGAGTAAAACTTAACAAAGAATCAAATGGTAGTATTAATTTTGTATTAGTAGTTTTTACACTGATATCGTGGGGTCTCTGTTCGCGCCGGACATTTATAAAGACAGTTTTTTACTTCATGCTATGCTAGCTATTCCGAAAGATTTTAGGTTGATCCAAAAAATTCTTTGAAGTAAGGTTCAAGTGTAATATAGTATAGAACCGTTAGAATACCTCATCTATGGCGGATTTTATTTCGTAATTAATTTTATTTGTTTAAATAGGATTTTTGAAAAGTTATTTGTGGAGAAGAACTCAAGGTTTCCGGGAGGGGGATATATAGTTTCTCAAACTTTAAATATTTTAATATATGAGGAATTGCTAAGAATTTTAAAGCTAGTTAAAATGACTTTCTATACGACAGTTTAAATGCTTCCAAATTTTTTTAAAATTTCAAGAGGTCACAAAGTAATCAATTATTTTTTCAATTATTAACAAAAGATTTTAAAATGGTTGACTTGTTTGCCTGAGAGATAGTGTGTGTGTGTGTGTGTGTGTGTGTGTGTGTGTGTGTGTGTGTGTGTGTGTGTGTGTGTGTGTGTGTGTGTGTGTGTGTGTGTGTGTGGATGAAGCTGTTTCATAATTTACAATTAAGAAGTGGATCGCAATTTGTTGACAGTCAGTCTCCGAGAAGTAATGTGGTGGAAAAGAATTTTACCCACAAATTCCAATCATTTCTCCACAAAATAAAACAGTATTCTTAAACAGAACTATGTGCTATATTAAAACCGAAACAATGATTGAATTAAAAAAATTTAAAAAAACAGTATAAAAAATAGTTAATTAATGAGATGCTGTTTTGCAAATGAATATGCAAATTAGTAAACTTTAGGATTTAGATCGCATATACTCGACCAGTATATCAGGAAGATAAGTTGCTTCTGCTGTGTGATTTAATCTTCCTCGGAGGTCATCTACTTTAAGTCTGTCTTTAAAACTCACATGACACATTCATCATATCATTCTCATATCATTTTTCATATTACATTTCTCTACATGTCCTCAACCCTCACTGACCAGGTGTCACTTCCATACATCATCACACTTTGTACACATGCCTGATTGACTCTTCCCTTAGACAACTGCTGGTTAGTAATGGCAGAAGTTCCGTTAACTTATTCTATCTACTCTTACCTCTTCCAATCGCAGAATAAGGATTAATAAGACGGAAATGAATGAATTTCTTGGATCAACTAAAAATCTCCCGCTCGGCTGTACACAAACAAACATAATGACCAACTCGACCGAAAACACAACCTCCTTGTTGGAGGTAACCAGCATGCACATTATATAATACCACCAACTCTAAGCAATAATCTCTCTCTTAAAATGACATTATTCCTCCAAGCAAACAGATATAAACGTCACGCACGAGTCTTTCATTAATTAAACATTGTTAACAAATACAGAATATCCACGAGGTATAAACTGTAAAAAACGAGACCAATTAATCAAATAAATTGTCCGGTTTGAAATTCTTACAAGTTTAACAGTCCTAGTCTCTCGCTACTCTATCGTTATTTCCATGGAAAGCCCTCGACCGATCTCCAATTTTTATTTTATCTTTATAAGACATTCACAGCAAAAACTCGCCTTGCTCCCACAACGAAAATAGACTTTCTTTTTCCCCCCCTCCTTCTTTGTGGAACACATTGCTACAGGACTGCTTCCCTGCTGATTACAACTTGGTCGTCTTCAAATCCAATGTCAACAAATTCTTGTCAAGGATCGCCCCCCCCCCCAAAGTAATCAAACTCATTAACTGTAGGATATACAAAGTGTCTAAGAATAAAGTATAAACACGACTCATCTAAATGCTCATAACTCATGAACCAGACAAGAAAATAGTTGAACTCATTTGGGGAGAAGAAAATTAATGTTCTTCACTTCTATACTAACTGAACGTTTGAGAGGTAAAAGAGAACTTTAATGGAACACTCGAATATCTATGTATCCCATATAGAGATCAAGTGTTAGCCCCAGGAAAGGGCCCCTTGATTTCTGAGAAGTTTCACTGGAGTAAAATGAAAAATTTTAAAGTTGAACACAAATTTAATTTTTAAAGATAAAATAAAAATGTAAAAAGATTTAAGTAAATATTAAACACAATTGTGTTTAATATTTACTTAAATCTTTTTGTTTCCCTTGTTGATACTGTAAAACATGACATGTATCATTTGGATTATTCGGACTATTGTTCACATCTTGGATGTTATTCTCACAACGTTTCGGTTGATGTAAGCTCCAACTTTCTTTAGACGCATCTCATTGAATGCGGAAATCTTGATGTTAAACTCAGGAATCTGTTCCGAACAGAACCCTTTATTTAATCCATGGGGGTAGCTTGTTCTCGTTCTGTCAGCCATTACCAGGTAGAAGTCTTAAGTAATTCTTAATTGTATTCTTAGTATCGCCCACACTGAGGATTGAACCTTCAACCAACAGAAGACTGGGTACTACTCCAGGATTTGCGCCTAATTTCCGTGACTGCGCGGCAGCAGCGAGCCGACAGCTCGCGGAAGCGTCCGAGACCTGCCGAGTCGAAAAGGAGGCTGTCGAGACGAAAACAAGGCTGTATAAACAAAACCGCAAAATGCGTGAAAAAAAAAAAAATGGAAGGTTGGCAGACGACAACAATATAAGATGATGAATATATGGAAAAAAAAGAAATGCATATATTTTTATAAAAAAAAATGAAAGAAATGAACAAACCCATAGCTGAAATAGATAAACTTTTTTTTTTGTTTATTTTTTAACCATTTTTTTTTTACTTTTTAGAAATGAGCAAACCCATAGCTGAAATAAATAAACTGTTTTTTTGTTGTTATTTTTTAACCGAGTCGTCTAGGGTTTTGCGCCAGATGTTCGGTGCATACCTCCCGCAGAAAATTCTTCCAATCCACTTGTGTGGTCGGAGACAGTGCGCCGCATTCTTTTTTTAGATTTTTATCTATCGCCATATCCTGGGACCACAGGTAGATCATCTTTAGGATGGTAGCTATCTCCTACTTTGATTGGGAAAAAAATGTCCCCGATCACAAATAAATCCAAGCCCGGCATTCCTGGGTGGGGCATCTCCAGGCATATCTGTCAGATATTGTTCGTTGGCAGAAATTCATTACCTCCTCGGAGATTCTACGCTTCGACACAATTGCTCAAAATTCATTTTTTTTTCAGTTAGTGTTAGCATCTCCTTCCAATTTTAATCGGCTGCTTGATATAAACTGGTTTGCAGCATCCTGATTGGTCAGTTTTTTTCCCCAGTTTTGTTTACAGCCTCGTTTTCAACTCGGCAAGTCTCGGACGCTTTCGCGAGCTGTCGGCTCGCTGCTGCCGAGCAGTCACGGAAATTAGGCGCAAATCCTGGAGTAGTACCGAAGACTGTCACTTAGAACTGATTATTACTTAGCACTTTATCCGTTTTATCATGGGTTCACATGGACACATGGTACAACGGATAAAGTTGCTGATGGATCAAGAACGAGCTACTCCCGTGGATTAAAGAAAAGTTTCTGTTCTAAATTCCATACAGATTCTCGAGTTGAACAAGACACACCTGAAGAAGGTCTGAGGTTAAATCAGTCGAAACGGTTGTGAGAATCACATAATCCAAATAATCCAAATTATCAATCCCCATCTCAAGAATTCCGAAACATAAAGACGACATGATTATACAATATTCAAATGCTATTGTAATAATAATAACGAAGCAAGAATACGGCAAAGCAAGGCAATCATTTGACAGCTAAGAGCCAAAATACAATAAAATAATAAATTTGAACTTGAATTGTCGAGTTGTTCAAGGCATTTTCTGTTCACTATTTAGAAAGAAAATATTTTGGCAAATGCAATTAGACTTGAGGCTTTTGGCCTTTTGACTAAGGGCAAAGTGGGGTATCTGTTCTGATACTACACTTCAACTGTTCTGTCCTCGGTTACTGAAGGAAAAATATTTCTAGACTGAAGCAATTTTTATTTTTGTCCCAATCCAGAGTGAACTTTTTGGGAAGCTGGATTTTCCCCACATTAAAAACCGACAACGTCTAATTCTGCCTTCGTGGGAAGTAAATAAAGCCGTGATACTTAGCCTAAATCATTTTTAAATGTATTCAATCCTTTGAGCATCCAAGCGAGTCTTTGAAAGTGTTAATAATTGTTCTCTAATATTCGTTATACTGATGACACCTGCCTTTGATATGTTGAAGCTCTCTACATCTGAGCTTGAAACCTCTTGCGCGTCATGAGGGATGAAAGTGAACCTAGGTAAATCTTTTCCTCTTTTGGAAATAATATTTCAATAGACATTAAAAAAAACGGTTAAAAATATGAAGATTTTGTGTTTCTTGGCTCAGTGGTTTCAGAATCATCATCTGGCATTAGTAGAAGAATTGGAACAGCAATTTCTGCATTTGGACATCTAAAAGAGAAGATATGAGAAGGAAGGACATATCAATAGCATTGATTTCCTATTGCTGTGAAACATGGACTATATTAGCAGAGAATGAGAGGAAGCTCAATGTCTATGAAATGAAATGTTTAAGAACTATCCTCGCACTAACCTTGCGAGATAGACTAAGAAATTCAGATATCAGAGAGACGTTTAATATTAATAGATCCAATAACGTTATTTGAACCTGTTTCCCGGCTACCAGACTCCAGCTATAACAAGAAATCATGCCAAGAAGGTTTTATTTAAGAAAGATCAAGAGAACTACCACCGAAAAGATAGGCTGATGAGATAAATTTTGAGACTGGCATGCCGCCCCTGACAGCTATAGGACTGGCCCAAGACCGTGATAAGTGACACAATTTTGTTTTTAGCAAAGCTCTCTGTAATATTTACATAAGTCAAATCAAATTCTTGCAGACTCTGAAAATTCATTCCACAAGTTCATAATACACTCAGTGAAGTAATTGCTCCCTGCTTGCAGTCTGTGTTGTTTTTAGTCGGAGGTGCTGGTTCTAGATTGATTGAAAGAATTAGGAGTGGATGTAGTAATTTCAGGAAACCTCTGCCATTACTAACCAGCAGAGCATTACCACTGTCGATCAAGGGAATAGTCTATCAGACATGTGTACGCAGTGTGATGATGTGTGGAATTGATACTTGGCAAGTGAGTGTTGAGGACATGTGTTGCATGGAAAGAAATGATATGAAAATGACACGATGAATGTGTAATGTGAGCCTTAAAGACAGGCTTAGATCTGATGACCTCAGAGAAAGATTGTTGATATGGCTACGTCGAAAGAATAGATGAGAGTTTTTGAGTTAGTAGATGTAGAACAGTTGAGGTAGTAATCTCAGGCCAAGGAAAATATGGGAGGAAGTAATATGGATGGATTTGAGAAAAAGATGGATAAATAAAGATCTGGCCAGTGTAAGGTTAGTTTGGAAGTCAATCTCTAAAAGTCGTCCAACACATGATGATGATGATGACTATCATCATCATCATCATCATGGTGATGACTGGGTGTTACCTTTGATTTGGCATAATGGTTAGAGTGTTTACAGGAAGACCAGAGTTCAATCCTCGGTCGAGTCATACCAAAGACTCAAAATGGTATATGATGCCCCCTGCTAAACACTTAGCATTATAAGGTGAAGATAAAGGGTTAGTGGAATAATCATCAGAAAAGAGTAGCGCCCTCCCCTACATCTCAGTATAGTAGCCAATTTTTAAAAAATAAGGTTTTCAGGTCGCCCTTGACTATGGTCAATTACCTTACTTGTACCTTGGTTTAGGTATACAAAGAAACCATATATTTAATTTTTGCCTTCAAACAGTAATTCAAGCCAGAAATTAATTTTTCTTTGGTCAGTCTGAAGGCTTCAATGTGCTACGATGTCGTAAACAGGTTAGCCATTTAAATTTTTTTTTAATATTTAAAAACAAATTAATTACTTTGTGACTCTTCGAAATTTGAAATAATTTTGGGAGCATTTAATTACTGTTAATATCGACAAAACTATTGCATATATATAAAAAAAATAGAACAATGAAATTATAAATGAATAACACCTCACATTAATTTATTATAAACTGTTTATAAAATGATTATGCAAATAGGCATATAAATAGCTGTATTTGCTTTCTACTATATATACAGTATTTCAAAAGACTGCTGTATTATTGATTTAAATAACAGTGAGCTGTTTTGATGGTAATGTAGATGTGGTAAATGAAAATAAAAACATTTTCGCATTTATTCGTTTAGATATATACGTGTAATTGATTATTTAAATAATTTATTTAAAACTCTTTAAGAAAATTCTCACAACTTGCAGAGCAACGTAGAAGCTCAATATTTCTTCATGCAATAAAATAGAGCTTAATATATGTGTGTATATGGATTTAAATAGCATTTAAATCAAGTTGCTGCTGAATCCAATATGATCTGGATTTAACAATGAGTTTCTTTGGACGCACATTATTTGAACATTGGACTATCTGATGCAAGTATTTGCCTTGAAGAATGTATGTGACTATTCGTTGGTGTTATTGGCTGTATGTGTTCTTTCATTGCTTTTGGGTGATTTTTTGTTTCTTTTCTGATGAGAAACTATTTTGTTTATAAACGATCGAAATAAAAAAAACTGATTGTTTTATTTCCTTGTATTGCCTTGTACCAGACTTGAAATTATAAAATGTGCATCGAAACTAGTTTTATATGGACTCTTATTTCTGAAACCTGATTTAAATGCTATTATAAATCCATATATGGCTCTGTAGGCCAAAATGTTGTATAGCATTCTGCTTACCTTATCGAGTGTGTACCCGGGTTCGTCTTTATTGTTCGGTGTATCTCGGGCTTTTGAACGATGACGCGTGGATGCTGGCTGGTTGTAGAAGTTTTATTTAAACATAAACAATAGACAAAAATTGAGTGGTTTGTACAGGAGAGAGAGAGAGAGAGAAGGACTAGAGAAAGATATTGCTACATCCCCCCCCCCCCTGGCTTCTGGAAACAGACCGGCCGACTTTTCACATTCGTCTTCCTTGGAATCCAGGAACAAGAGACACAGAAAAAGCCTCCAATAGATGTGACGTCATTTCCGACCTCCGTTTGAATATCAAGCTGCAGAGTAAAAGGTGATTTAGCAACTGGGTTCGAATCCTTCGACCGGCAGTAATTAGCATCTCCTACACTGAAGATTGCATAACCATGAAACACTGCTGTCTGTAAGTAATAATAATAACTATTTATTTTTAATATATATATATATATATCTGTAAGTCATATATAGTACTAGCATGGCTACCTGGCGTTGCCCGGGGGGGGGGGCATGTACAACAAAATAGAAGAGTTAAAAAATGTGTGTGACATCTTTTGTTTAAAACTTCTTTCTCTCTCTACTTCTCTCTATTCCACCTCTCTATCTCTCTATTTCCCTCCACCTCTCATTCTCTCTCCCCCCTCCTCTTCCATCACTCTCTCCCCTTTCCATACTCTCTCTCCTTTCCTACTCTCCCCCTCCTACACCCACTCCTCTCTTCCTCTCTCCCTCCCCCCTCTTCCCAGTCACAAAGGATTTCCCCTAACTACGACAGAAGACAGAACAGATACTACACTCTGATACCAGCCCGAAGTCAAGAAAGTATATTTTAGTTCGAGTTTCTGACCAAAAGCCGATGGAAAAAAAATCTCTCTAAACGTCGACCCCCCATTCCCACCCAAACCGTATTCATTTTGTTCCTGATGACCCCCCAAACGAATTAATACTACATACAAAAAAATATGTGTCCATATTCTGCCGGAGACAATGCTGAAAAATAATATATCAGATTTGTGAGTGTGTCTTGTGTAGTTTCTGACTTTTAGCTGGACACACAGACCACACACAAACAAACAAACAAACAGACAAGTTTCCTTTATATAATAGATTTTTATTATTGCTGTGTGTTTATTTTAAGGATGTTTTATAACGTTAAATCTTTAAAACGAATTAAAATACAATAATTTAGTAAAATTTAATAGTTTAGTATTTTTGGTTGCATGTGTATTGGATGATTTAAAGTTAATCGAATTTGTTGCATTATGTTCTGTGTATGCTGGTTTCTAATGTCTTTAAAGTCAAATGAAGAATTTTTATATTTGGTCAGAAATATGTCAGATCCTCTAATGATTTTAGATCAAATTACTTTTGCTTGATATTAGATTCTATGACTTTTCATGACAGCGCCATTGATTTTTCTTTGATCATTTCCGTTTGCAGGTGGGCATTGTCATGTTGTTCACATCAAAGACGACTTCGCTTCAGCCTCCGGCGGTTGAGTCCGGAAAACAAAAATGCCCCAGTAACAAATTCTATAGAGGACACAGTTTCTACAAACCGGAAGTTTCTATAAAAGAGTTTTAGAACCCGTATTTGTTACAGATGATAAAGACTAATCCTTATTGGTCAAACCAGATCACGTGATGGCATGGATTTAATGGCTTACCACTGCAGTAAAATATGGTATAAGACCGGAAGGTGGTGGTGGGGGGGATCAGCTCCCCTAAGGGGGGGGGGGTGCACTTTGATTGGTTACCAAAAGAGCGGGGAGCAAGTTTGTGTCATTTTGGTGAATTGTCTCCGAATAAGATCTTTCTTTTATTAACTTTCATTAGAGGAGTGTGGTTAGAATTTAAGTTAACATGACTGCAGCAAAATATGGCACAAGTATGGAAGGAGGGATAAACCAACTCCCTTAGGGGGGCACTCTGGTCGGATAAAAAAATAGCCGAGAACAGACCTGTCTCTATTCTCCGGTATGGGCGCCTCAGGTGATCAGCAATAAACCATCTCCTCTCCCGAAGGAGGAAGTAATGCCTGGAGAGTGTACCTCCTAGGACCGAACCATACTTCATTACGACAAAGAAGGGTCTGACTACCAGCAAGGTAGTCCCTAGGTTGCCAGAATTATGCCAAAGCGAACCATGGCTAGTATGACAACAGGCCGTGAAGCATTTTGAACTCCGGTATGATGGTTAGAGAGATGGTAGTTTTTAAATTGTCAGTTAAGTTAAAACAGTTGGCATTACACAAAGCTTCCTTTTGGCAAAGAGATTAAGTGTAGTATCTGTTCTGATACTACACTTCATCTCTTCTGTCCTTAGTCAGTGAAAGAGAAATTCTTCTAGATTGAGGCAATTTTTTTTAATTTTTGCCCCAATCAATGTGCCCATTTTAGGTTCACTGTGTATAGTTCTGTTCTCCGCTGCCACATGACGAACAGTGATTGCTTGTCTAAATAATGCATTAATATTTTTAATATTCTACATCATCAAATAAAAAATTAATATATACATTTTTTTGTCAGAAGTAAAGATAATCTTTAATTTTTTAATGGAAAAAGACGTTTTTCTGATACGAAGTCAAGTTGAAAATATGTGTTGTATGTTTTGTTTGCATTTGGGATGCTGTGACGTTTCAGTGACGTCCGGTACAGTCTCATGTTAAACACATTCCTTTCATCTGCTCTAATAAGTGAGATGCTGAATTTACGTTTTTTTTTATCTAAATTTACATTTAAAAAGCTTAATAAAAAAAAAAATAATTAATCAATAATGTATTTACAACTTCTTCACAACGTTCAACAATATTTTCAATACGTCTTTGAAAAAAATCGAAAAGGAAAAAAAAGGTAAAAAGGTGTCGAGAATGTTCAGTTTTCTTAACTTGACAATCCATTTTAATGATCTGAAGATAAACAGAAATTAACTTAAATTAACTAAAAAATGGTAGATTACAAAAGTTGAAAACACAATAGATTCCATCATCATCATCAGCAGCAGCAGCAGCAGCAGCAGCATTATCATCATCATCAGTGTAACGTCCGTTTCATATGCTGGCATGTGTTGGACGGCTTTTAGAAATTGACTTCAAAACTAATCTATCTCTGGCCAAGTCTTTATTTATCCATCTTTCCCTCAAATCCATCCGTATCACTTCCTCCCATGTTTTCCTGCTCACTCAATTGTTCTACATCTACTAACAAAAGAACTCTCATCCATTCTTTCAACATGTCCATACCGACATTCCCCTATATTGTACAGATTTAATCTTCCTCTGAGTTTATCAGATATAAGCCTGTCTTTAAGACTCGCATTTCGCATGCTTCATATCATTCTCATATCATTTCTCTCCATGCAACGCATGTCCTCAACCCTCACTGGCAAGGTTTCACTTTCATACATCATCGCACTTTGTACACATGCCTGATAGACTCTTCCTTTGGTCGACAGTGATAATGCACTGCTTGTTACTAATGAGAGAAGTTCCCTGAACTTACTCTATCCACTCCTAACTTGCAATCACACTAGCACCTGCTCTACCCTGTGCTCAAATGGTATCATCAAGCTAACAAAACTTCTGGACAACTTCAATAGTCTCGCCATCCAGATATACTGTCCCCATATCTGAGTTCTCATCTATCTCCACTGACTTACACTTTTTGTGCACAAACTGGTTATCCTCTTCCAACCTACCAGTAATTCCACTGCACTTCTTGTGTACCCAATTCTTACAAGTACCACAAAAAATTGAATTGCCCTCAACTCCCTTTCTACAAAATGAGTAGGGTAACTTCCTCTTTTGGGAAGTTATCCAACACTAAAACCACTGATCATCACTTTGGTCTTGGTGAAATTCACTTTTAGACGTTTACTTTCCATAGCATTCCTCCAAGTCTTTAACTTAACAAATAAGTCTTCCATTGTTTCACAGGCAAGCATTAAATCATCAGCATACAGCATTTAGAAAATCTCTGGACAATGCTTCTAAGACACAGATGAAAAGCAACGGATTCAGTACAGAACACTTATTCACTCCTACTTTAACATTAAAACTGTCACTAAATGTGCTGTCAATTCTAACATAACTTTGAGCATTTCTGTACATTGCTTGAACAACCTTCACCAACCACTTATATGTCCCTAATTAATGCAAAACCCACCAGACACCATCTCTTGGCACTACGTAACATTATGCACATTTTTACTTAAATCATATTAAGGAGAGTAGAAAGTGGACGTTGGGTTTACTTTCGCCAGCATCCTAACTCTCACTTCTCTTATTTTGTTCTTTAGTCCTCACATTCCATGAGCGATGTTTCTGACAAAGGGGGAAGAATTGCTATTTTCTAGGTCAGAATCTATCTATATAGCACTTGTCATTGGCTAGTTTTTAACCTTGAAGTAGTATTTTTATTTTAGCTCCTTATATCAAGTGGCTTCATGCATTGTCTGGAGCGATTTCCATAAAAAAGAAAAATATTCACTCAATTGTTGACGACAAACATTGATGTATAAAACTATAATAATATATTTTTACTGTTGGTGGCGGTGAACGAGTGGGAGTGAGTGAAGAAGAAGGAAGCACAGGAATTGACGGAGTGGTTTTCTCGGACCTGTTCGCCAGTCGACTATCGATCTCAATTTTGGGTTAGTTTATATAATAATTTGTCACGCCCATGCATTCACCTGTAAACGCTAATTCTGGGATTTTGCTTCACTGTCAATGTAGCCATACATATTTCTGTCTGCAGCTAATCTTTTTGGATAGTGAAACCTTTGCAGGTGGTTATAAATTAATCAACAATTATTTTATTTCCGACAATCGACCTTGTTTTGTTTCTTCCGGACAGGTGTGTGTCAATTATGTTTTATTTCTGCCAGGTGATATTTCCGGTAGACCCGGCCCGGATATTCAACAATTCTTTATTCGCACGAACAAAAGATATAATTCTGAACACTTTTAACATTTTGTAATTTTGTGAAATAAATATTATTTAATCATTCAAATTTCTGTTTCATTCCTTGAAATTAAAATCGAAAGAGTAGTTTTCACATTATTTGGACTAATGTTCTCATATTTAATGTTAGTTTCACAACGTTTCGGCCGATGTAACCTTCTTCAGGTGTGTCTCATCTAACTTTATGTCGAACTTGGGAATCTGCACAGAAATTCAGAAGGAACCATTTATTTAATCCACGGGGATAGCTTTTTCTCATTCCATCAGCCATGTTCAGGTAGAAGTCTTAAGTAATTCGTAATTATATTATTAGTATCGCCTGTACTGAGGATTGAACCTTCAACCTCCAGAAGATTGTCTCTTAGAACTGATTATAACTTAGCACTTATATCCATTGTGGCATGGATGTTTTATCGTTTTTAGAAAAATTAAATTTTCTGTGAGTTTTGAATCTAATATGAATGAAAAATGCTAATTTTTTTTTTTTTTTTTTTTACAAAGAAAATGAATATCTCACATTATTTTTGAAGGCTGGCTTCATGAAATATTTAAATTTGTTTTGTGTAGATTGAAACTTCCAACTTTCCAGAAACTGTTAATGTAGTTTTGAAAATTTGTCTTGACAGACATATGGAAATTTGCAGATAGCATCACGGATGTTTTATACTTGATAGTTACAGAATATCTTTTTCTTTCTCTCACCAGAAGAGCTTCGGTTGCGATATGTTCATGCGTTGGCTATGATAGATTTGGGAAAAACTGATATTACTATTTGGCAATGAAAGTGACAGGCGGGTCATGACCTAATCTCGCATAATAGTCACTAGTGCCGATGCTCAGGGATAATGCCCTCCCCCCCACATTACTTTCTTTTATTTACCAAAAATTATAAAATTATCTAATTGTCATGAAATTTTAAGCAGTAATTCAATAAATTAATTATTCTTATAAGCAAAAACTAATTTAGCTACACCCACTGTAAAGAATTCTCCTTTCTTTCTCCTTGTACCTAAAACTAAACAGAATTTCCATGAACAAAGATTCTTTCCAAGAACTTCTTATCTATGGAATACGATACCACGGGGCTGACATGATCTCTGATTCCACCTGTAAAACATTTGCAACAAAAACTCGTCTAGCTACAACCACTGTAAGGAATTTTCCTTTCTTCATTTTTGTACCTAAAACTAAACAGAATTTCCATGAACAAAGTCTCTTCCCAAGAACTTTCCACCTGTGGAATACAATACAATGGAACTGCTTCTTAGCTGAATACAACATCAATGTTCATGATTGGGAGAAGTGTTCAGTAATTTGCAATTCTTCGTATCGCCCACACCAAGGATTGAACCTTTAACCTTCAGATGACTATCACTTAGAACTGAATTTACTTAGTATTATATCCACTGTGCCACAGGTCCTTGCAGATATATCTTATAGACTGTAGATGAATAACAGATGAGAACAGTAGTCTGAATAATCCAAGTTATGCAAATTATCAATCCTCATCTAAAAAATTCAGAAACATAATATCAAATCAGTATGGACCCGAAATAATGAAGGGTTCCGTTCGAGATTCCATCCAGATTCTCGAGTTTGACAGAAATATTTCTGAGTTCGAAAAGATACACCTGAAGAAGGCCGGAGGTAACAGCGGCTGAAACGTTGTGAGGATAACACTCAGAATGAGAACAGTAGTCCGAATAGTCCAAATTATACAAATTATCAATCCTCATCTCAAAAATTCAGGAAAAAAACAGAAATAGTTAAAAAGTAAGTGTAACATCCTTATATTAAAATTTCTATCTCTCTACCTCTCTCAATCCGTCTCTCTATCTTTCTCTTTTTCTTTTTTTTTCGTTTTTTCTACATCCCTCTCCGCCATTCCTCTCTCTTGTTTTACTGTATTGAAAATAATAATAATGTAAGTCATTTACCTCTTCTTTATATAATAGATAGCATTGGAAATGGCTGAAAAACCGATCCCCCAGAAGAAACCTGGCCCAGTTGACCCCCAAAGAATAAATATTTTTTAAATTTTAGATATTTTTCACTCAGGGTAATGTCGATCAAGAATATATCAACTTTGTGGATGTTTGTTTTGAAGTTGTTTACTTTTAGCTGGAGATACACACATATGCACACACACACACACACATACACAAAAACAACTTCTCTTCATATAATAGATAATCAAATCAAACTTTTTGCTGGGGGAGGGGGGGGGCGTTCTACTTTTTTTAGGCGATTATGTGTGGTTTTACGACCTTGTAACTCAGACTTAAGGTTAGTGGTAAAAGAAATTTGGTTAACTCTATTATCAAAATATTTACAAACTAGTGAAATTAAAAATGCTGCCAAAATCTAAGCGGTATAAAATTATGAGGTACTGTTTTTTGATAAACACTGCTTGTCAATTTCTGATTTCAAAGCCAGAAGCCATTACCAAGTAGACTTTTTCACTTTAACCGCAATATTTACATATGTCTTGCACTAGAAGTACTTGACTTTTTTGGCTAAGAACAAAGTGTAGTATCTGTTCTGATGCTGCACCTGATCTTTTCTGTCCTTGGTCGGTGAGGAAGAAATCCTAATAGACTGAGGTAATTTAAATTTTTTTTCTGATCCAGAATGCTTCTTTTTGGGGGAGTTGGATTTTCTCCACAGTAAAAGCCGACATTGTGTCTAACTCTGCCCTCATGGGGAGGTAAGTAAATAGGAACAGTATTAACATACACAATGTCTACTGTATAAGATATAAGCACATATTCTCTGTTAACCCTTTTGTTAGTTAAACTGTAAAGTTGCACCTTTTTACAATCTTACATGGTAGTCCTGTCTGCCTGTCGAGGCATGTATTTGTAAAAAAAAAAGAGCTATACCAAGATCAAACACAACATTTCTTGAGCAAAATGTTGTTATGTACTGAGTGTTGTTATGTTAGCTAGTTATAAAAAATGTTTTTTTTTTTTTGCTTGGTTTCAATTATAGTCGTTCAAGGGCATGCTGTCTGGCAGGGTTAAAAGGCCAGATCAATCATTAACATGAGGACGGAAGAAAGGAAAAGCAACCAGAAAAAAGAATGATGTCATTAGGGAAAGGAGAAGAGAATTGCTCGATCATAGGTTAGTTAGAGACTGGGAGCAAGTAGAAAAACATGTATTAAGATGGGATCTAAAACGAGAAGAAGTGTCTCTAGATTTCCCCCACCCCTTTTGCTGTCTCGACTGTATGTTAGCATGTAGCAGGCATAAACATTGATATTTCTTTCTTTATGAGGTGATTTGGTCACATGAGAACCAATCAGCCTCCAGGACGTATTGCTTTCAACCAACCCTTGAAGGACTGCTTCCAGACATCTTAGGATTTAGAGAGCAGCTCCAGAGAGTTTCCCGACGCCAACAAAGAAAGATGTCTTCTCTTCTGCCTTTGTCCACTGGACAGCCGAACTTTCTTACTTGATTTCTTTCATTTCTTTTCTACATCACCTTAACTTTCGGCAACCTACACCCAACGGTGTAGGTCACTTAAATAAATATATCGTTGTTATTTATAAAAGTACTTTGCTTTCCTTTCGTTTGACAGCACTTTTTTTTTTAAATATTATAGGAGTTTGTCTTACAGTCCATGCAAAGATTGGCTCCTATAAGCACCTCAATTAAAGGACCAACTTTCCAGTGACGGATCAGCTTGGAGTTAATTTTATTAATTTCAAAGTACGGTTGAGATGTATTCAGCCAGAAAAAGCTTGGACCAAATGATTTCAATATTTTGACTTCTACAGCAGTTCAGCCCTACCCAACACACTGGAAGTTAAGAGCAACCCGCTATCATGACCAAGACAAAGATATAAAAGTATCACGTTGCTGATCGATAACAGCGAAACACATCTATTCGTTTTAAAATGCATTTAGAATTAATTAATAAGTTTTTCTTTTCAATTTATAACAAATTTTATACTTTGATTTTTTTTAAATTTAAACGCATATCAGTAGCTTTCAAATACATTGCATAATACATTAAAAATACTTAACCTATTTCCTTTCACTTTAATCCTGTCCAGGCCCTTTTGGAGTGAAGGGTCCCTCAGCGAGCAGTCAACACATAATGAGAGACATCCATGGTTTAGCTCACTAATATGCTTGTCGTAGCGACGACAAACGACAACAGCAGTGACAGGTCGCGGTTAACGATTTTGGAATCTAGTCTTAATTTTTAAAAATTTAACTTCCTTTCTGGCTTGCCCAATCTGGGGCCATCTTGCAGGCAATTTGAACACCTGACAAGAGATTATAAAAGGGATCACCCCCTATTAACTTCCTCTTTCTTAGCCATGAGAAGCACTGTCAACAACTCATTCACCTTGCCCGGACTGACCACAAAACTTCTCTCTTGGCCTGCGACCTTCTTGCAGAGCCTTCTGGCATCGACAATACCCAAGAATCTAACATGGCTACAGCCGCACACACGTGGACTTAACAATGTAGTACACATACACATGCATATCTACATACACACATGGACACGGCCTGACTTCAACGTACATAGGGACTTTCTCATTCAAACTTTCTCATATATGAACTCTTTGTTCCTTACATACAGGACATTTATCCTACTTATAGACTCCCTAACCTTTTGTCTTCGTCCATACTTATTCAAGTATTAACACCTTCCTTCCCTTTCATTTCCTTTTACTCACACCACAACGAAGATGACTCAATAAAGTTGTTTTAAATATTAGAAATAGACTTCGTCCCCATTTCAATACACACACATATCTCCATGACTCTCTATTTACACACATGTAGACACGGTGCAGCAAAAACTAACACAATTTCATTGTCTTAACAAGTTGCTGAATAATTAATTCATTTTTTATGGATAGACTTTGTAATTCCTTTCATTTGATAACGTGTCGTATTCGCCACATACTAATTGAAAGTAAATTTGAAAACGTTCATCCTATCTACATTAAGTACTTTTTATTTGCTAATAAATTAACAATGTCGATTTCTTAGCTCCACATGTGGTAAAATCATGTTTCGTTGTTTGTATTTTGTTTCATACAATACTTGACCTTTCGACTTGTAAACTTTAAATACAACTAGAAACTACGTTATATAACAATAAGACAAGATTTACTGTCTGTGTTTCTCGTCTGTATGTAACTTTGATTTTTTTTACTATTAATGGAATATTTATTTAAATCAAAAACATGATAAGGGAAAGCTCAATTCAGGAAGTGGGTAGTGTAGTATTTGTTCTGTTGTCATGATACCATCCTCCCAGGCATTATCTACTCCTTTATTTGAATGGGGGAGGTGGGTAGTACCTGTTCTGTTGTCATGATACTATCCTCCCAGGGATTACCTTCTTCTTTTGTCTGGGGGGAGTAGTGTGGTATCTGTTCTGTTGTCATGAAAGCATCCTCTCAGGTATTATCCCCCTTTAGCGGAGTTAGTATAGTATATGTTCGTTCGTCATTATACCATCCTTCCAGGAATTATATTCTACTTGGGGAGGAGGTAGTGTATGTTTGTTCGTCATATATACTAGCAAATATATGGAACCGGAGGAAGCATATTATTGCTAGTATTTTGAATTATTTTTCTCTAAGCCCTCCGACCGGCAACACCAGATAGATACAGTTGGTATCTAATGAAAGGAGTTCATTAATTACATCACTATGAATTCTGTAACAAAAGGATTTCCCTTCCAAACAAAATCACGACTCAAGTTTAAAACAAGTAAAAAATATTTTATTTTGAGAGGTTAAAAATGACACTTGGTTTCTCTACCAAATGACAGACTTGCAATCAGAACTTTGAGCCCGACTGAATCAAAACATCTCCTAACGAGCAAGGTTCACAATGGGCTCGCCAGCAGGCTCAAGCACCGAATCCCCTTACTCTCTGCTTTGCTCAGAATATACATATAAACATCAAATGACAGTCCTGTTTAGACCACACAAAGACCACTTGAGAATTATCGGCTATTTAATCACTGGACATAAAAACCGACTGACCAGGGAGTCTATCAGTTTAAATGTTCATTACTTCTGTAGAATCTCAGCATGAACTCTCGTTTTTAAGAACTCATTATCTTTTTAAAGAGGTTAATCGATTTCTTATGTGGTTTCCTCTCTTAGCTAAATATTTTTCTATTGCAGGCTTGCCATTTGTAACATGCATCTATACACCCCTGCAAAACATGCAGCAATTGCCATGTTTACATTATTTCTTGTCTTTTTTGTGTTTTTTTCCCAATGATTTCATCTTATTTGTATACATGAGTATATTTAGTTTTTCTCTGTGTCAATTTCTAGCTTGCATTGCATCTCCTGATTATGTTGGTGAGTGGCATCATAGTTCTGTCAAAAAGTAATGAAGTAGTCTCCATGGAAAATGCCTGTCTATGTTCTTTTCTCTGGCAGGTGTTGAACTCCATCTGTCCATTCTAGTATCCATGTTTCCATTGCTTTCTTCATGAAATCGACAATTTTGTCTGGTATTTTAAACATGTTTCTGGGATTGTGTTGTATGCTTTCTTGTAGTCGATCTATGCCATGGCTATTATTATTATTATTATTATAATTATTATTATTATTATTATTATTATTATTATTATTAGTGTACATGCTCCATCGAAAATGTCACAAAATTTATGCTTCACCAGTGTTCGCACTAATATTCATATAAAATCATAGAATTACGTCAGTCATTTAAATTTTCATATAAAAATTATTACTATCATTTCTGATGATCTAAAGAAAAAAATCTCCACCGTTCACTTCTTATTTAGAGTGGAGGATTTCTTTTCGAGTGCATTTTAGGCAGTGAAGTGGGGAGTCTGACTTGCTATTTGTTTTCTTGTTTTCCTTACCACTAGAAATGGTTTCGTCCATGAGGCTACAAAAAAGCATAGTTTTTACTCGCTAACTTTTGTGTGATAGAACAGTTCGTTCCACAGAAAAACTTTCATCGAAACCCACACTGGACCTTGTGTCTAACCTCTTAGAGAGGAAGTAAATAAAATAGAACAGATTTATATTTTATTTATATACAAATAAATATACATTGGTCTTTATTATAGAGTTGAGGATAAGGCTCTATGTATTGAGTACTGTTGAAATAAATACTAAAAAATGTCTCCAAAATATTTTTTCTATATTTTTATATAATAAATAGACACGGGTGACGTTCTAAAGCTGAGATTCAAAACCCGATCACTTGATCAGCAGTCAGTTCTCACCTTCACGCTACCTCTCACGAAAGTAAAAAAATTTATGTTTTTATTTATATGTTTACATTATCAACTACCGAGAGAGCTCCGTTACCTACCTTACTAGACAGTTGTTTCGACTTATCACGGCTCTTCAACTAGACGGCGAGTGTTTCAAGCAGAGATTCGAAACCCAACCACTTGAACAGCAGTTAGACATCTTACTTGTACACTATCTACCTCACTACAAAAATATGGGAAATTATGTTAGTTTTGAAAATTTATTTAGGATGAGGGTTAGGGTTAGGAGCACAATTCTATTCACAAAGAATGGTGTGTTATTTTATTTAAGCAAAAACAAGGTTTTTTAAAACAAAAACAATAATCATAAAATTCATCTTTTGTCTTAGGCATGAAACTTGGAGCGTTTTTTTTTTGGGGGGGGGGGCATCCAATTTTGTCAAAAACTGCTGGACTTACCCTACACTAGACACTCTTACCAAAATACCACATTCACTCAGTGGCTTGGCCTTACTTAGAGGATCCCCAATTTGTTTTAAAAGGATTTTATTTACAAAAAATGTATCGTTGGAAGTGGGACAACATTTACAAATATTCAAAAAAGAAAGAAAAAATGTAGGTTAATAGGGTTCTCCCAACCCCCTTCTAAGTGCTAGGCCGCCCACTGTTTTCCAGCTGCTCCGAAAACAAGCAGGTCGGTCTCTAGATGGGAGTGGGAGCTAAGTGGGGTATCAAAAATAAAAACAGATCGTGGTGAAATATGGGAATGGATGGTGTCCTCCAAGATATAATACAACAGTTATGGGGTGACCGAGGGTAAAATAAATGTGGCGAGTGGGCATCTTTGGAATCTTTGAGAGATCTTTAGTATCAAAAAACGAAACAGAGTCAGGACTCATTTACTCCACTAGCTAAGCGTCCTTTAAATTTAGGGAGTGGGTTCCGCAGGACCCACATCATGCTAAGTGGTAACAATCGTTTAGAACTTGCTTAATTTAGTAGAAAAAAATGAGAAAGCTCAATATCTGGAATAAAGGATATATTTAGAAAAAAATTGATGCAATTTCTTTCTACTTCTTTAGTTGTAGTAGTAGTAGTAGTAGTAGTAGTAGTAGTAGTAGTAGTACATGCAATTGATACAGGACCTCAAACCGCTCTTCCTTTAAGATGCTATCTGGATTGATGGCCTTGTTATGCTCTATTTTAAATTTCATCTCTTTCAGATTCATCAATCACAGTGTTTTCGGAGTTTGTCTTTTCGTATGCAAATAGAAACATGTGATTGGTTGACAAAAAAGGAATAGGCAGAATACACATTACTAAGGCAGTAGTTTTTATGATGTGACTACCTGACTCCGAATGGCACTAAAGGATTTTTTAAACTTGATATGTGTTTTATAAATTAAAAAAAATAACATAACATATTAACATAAAAAAATGATATAACTTTTTTTAAACTAAGTGAACTTTTTTTGATAATTCGTAAAAAATGTAGACATAACATAAAGTGTATTCGGCATTAGTTCAAAGCGAATTATTTTTGCCGTCTTATGACCAAAATATTTGATTTATAATATTTTTTTATCTATTTGCAAAAAAATAAATTAAAACTTGGTATTTGGTTTCTAAGTGATTTCTTGTATTTTCATTAACCGATGCTTCAAATGTTGTAGAAATATTGAATCTAATTACTGTACTGACCTTCAAATGGCACGGGTCAAGATTTGAGACCACTCGGGTTATTAGTTTACAAATTACAGTTAAGAGAAGCTACTGTTGCGAATTTTCAAAAGAATGGAAACATCTAAATTTCGTGTATTGATAAAGAATTGCTTTCTGATAGGCAAAAGCACTGTTCAAACAAAGCAATGTGTTATTTGATGTCTGTTCTGTCAGAAAAAAATGATAAGGGGTAATATGCTGACTTTAAACGAGGTCGTACAGACACAAATGATGCTGAATGCTCAGGTTGCCTAAATTCGGAACTTGTCCTGGAAAACATCAAAAACGTTCACAATCTTGTTTTTGCCGATCGCAAATTGAAATTGCATGAGATAGAAGAGGAGTTAAAGATATCAGAAGGCAGTGTATTCACCATATGCCATGAATATTTGTCAATGAGAAAGCTGCGTTTAAAGTGGGTGTCACGTTTGCTCACAGTCAATAGAAAAACAACAATGTGTCGACAATTAATAGTGTTGTCTGCAACTGTTTCAATGCAACAAAAAACGATTTTTTGCATCAATACGTAACAATGGATGAAACCTGGATCTACCACTTCACTTTAGAGTCAAATCAACAGTCAACTGTGTTGACAGTAGCAATTGAAAGCCGTGCAGAGCGACCAAAGACGCAAACATCAGCAGGCAAGGTTTTGGCCTTCGTATTTTGGGATGTGCGAGGTATTTTGTTCATGGATTACCATGAGAAGAACTATCAAGAGTGAATATAGATATAGGATTATTGGTGAAGAAATCCCTCCAAAACGGTCACAAATGAAGAAGAGAAAAGTGATTCTTCACCAAGACCATGCACCATGTGACAAGGTGATGGCAACGATTGGAAAACTACAAGAATTGCACTTTCACCAAGACAATGCACTGTGTAAGACATCCATCACAACGATTGGAAAACTACAAGAATTGCACTTTCACCAAGACAATGCACTGTGTAAGACATCCATCACAACGATTGGAAAACTACAAGAATTGCACTTTCACCAAGACAATGCACTGTGTAAGACATCCATCACAACGATTGGAAAACTACAAGAATTGCACTTTCACCAAGACAATGCACTGTGTAAGACATCCATCACAACGATTGGAAAACTACAAGAATTGCACTTTCACCAAGACAATGCACTGTGTAAGACATCCATCACAACGATTGGAAAACTACAAGAATTGCACTTTCACCAAGACAATGCACTGTGTAAGACATCCATCACAACGATTGGAAAACTACAAGAATTGCACTTTCACCAAGACAATGCACTGTGTAAGACATCCATCACAACGATTGGAAAACTACAAGAATTGCACTTTCACCAAGACAATGCACTGTGTAAGACATCCATCACAACGATTGGAAAACTACAAGAATTGCACTTTCACCAAGACAATGCACTGTGTAAGACATCCATCACAACGATTGGAAAACTACAAGAATTGCACTTTCACCAAGACAATGCACTGTGTAAGACATCCATCACAACGATTGGAAAACTACAAGAATTGCACTTTCACCAAGACAATGCACTGTGTAAGACATCCATCACAACGATTGGAAAACTACAAGAATTGCACTTTCACCAAGACAATGCACTGTGTAAGACATCCATCACAACGATTGGAAAACTACAAGAATTGCACTTTCACCAAGACAATGCACTGTGTAAGACATCCATCACAACGATTGGAAAACTACAAGAATTGCACTTTCACCAAGACAATGCACTGTGTAAGACATCCATCACAACGATTGGAAAACTACAAGAATTGCACTTTCACCAAGACAATGCACTGTGTAAGACATCCATCACAACGATTGGAAAACTACAAGAATTGCACTTTCACCAAGACAATGCACTGTGTAAGACATCCATCACAACGATTGGAAAACTACAAGAATTGCACTTTCACCAAGACAATGCACTGTGTAAGACATCCATCACAACGATTGGAAAACTACAAGAATTGCACTTTCACCAAGACAATGCACTGTGTAAGACATCCATCACAACGATTGGAAAACTACAAGAATTGCACTTTCACCAAGACAATGCACTGTGTAAGACATCCATCACAACGATTGGAAAACTACAAGAATTGCACTTTCACCAAGACAATGCACTGTGTAAGACATCCATCACAACGATTGGAAAACTACAAGAATTGCACTTTCACCAAGACAATGCACTGTGTAAGACATCCATCACAACGATTGGAAAACTACAAGAATTGCACTTTCACCAAGACAATGCACTGTGTAAGACATCCATCACAACGATTGGAAAACTACAAGAATTGCACTTTCACCAAGACAATGCACTGTGTAAGACATCCATCACAACGATGGCAAAACTACAATAATTGCACTTTCACCAAGACAATGCACTGTGTAAGACATCCATCACAACGATTGGAAAACTACAAGAATTGCACTTTCACCAAGACAATGCACTGTGTAAGACATCCATCACAACGATTGGAAAACTACAAGAATTGCACTTTCACCAAGACAATGCACTGTGTAAGACATCCATCACAACGATTGGAAAACTACAAGAATTGCACTTTCACCAAGACAATGCACTGTGTAAGACATCCATCACAACGATTGGAAAACTACAAGAATTGCACTTTCACCAAGACAATGCACTGTGTAAGACATCCATCACAACGATTGGAAAACTACAAGAATTGCACTTTCACCAAGACAATGCACTGTGTAAGACATCCATCACAACGATTGGAAAACTACAAGAATTGCACTTTCACCAAGACAATGCACTGTGTAAGACATCCATCACAACGATTGGAAAACTACAAGAATTGCACTTTCACCAAGACAATGCACTGTGTAAGACATCCATCACAACGATGGCAAAACTACAATAATTGCACTTTCACCAAGACAATGCACTGTGTAAGACATCCATCACAACGATTGGAAAACTACAAGAATTGCACTTTCACCAAGACAATGCACTGTGTAAGACATCCATCACAACGATTGGAAAACTACAAGAATTGCACTTTCACCAAGACAATGCACTGTGTAAGACATCCATCACAACGATGGCAAAACTACAATAATTGCACTTTCACCAAGACAATGCACTGTGTAAGACATCCATCACAACGATTGGAAAACTACAAGAATTGCACTTTCACCAAGACAATGCACTGTGTAAGACATCCATCACAACAATTGGAAAACTACAAGAATTGCACTTTCACCAAGACAATGCACTGTGTAAGACATCCATCACAACGATGGCAAAACTACAATAATTGCACTTCGAATTGCTTCTGCACTCACCCTATTCTCCAGATCTATCACATAGCGACTACTGGTTGTTTGCAGATCCCAAAAGATTGCTTCAGGGAAATAAATTTAACTCCAATGAAGAAATGATATAAAATAAACTGAGGTGTATTCTGAGGCCAAAGACAAATCGTTCTACAAAAAAGCATCGAATTGTTAGAGAACCGTTGGGATCTGTGTATCACGCGAGAAGGAGACTATGTTGATGAATAATGTCGAATTTTGCCTAAAAGTTGTTTCATTAGTTAAGCCCGGGCTTATTGAGTGATGTGTTACATTATCATTTATCACTATCTCGTGTGTCTTCTTCTGTATGCTTTATTTCAGCATTATTGAGGAACTTGACATAGACGGGTACTTCACCTAGAATATCTATAGGGTAGACAGAATATAAACACTAAAACTTCAAGGTAATATATTAAGCCATAAAACATTAACATATGATCTTGGAAATGGTTTACTGACCAGCTGGAAATAATTGATCTCATAATAATGCATTCAGTGTGCAATAAACTCAACATGAAAAGAAAAATAGATCTATAAAGTTGATGAAACTACTTTCACCATTTTTTTTTTATTTGCTAAACATCTTTTCATCTAATTATGATTTTGTGATGGAGAAGCATTTATTGCTCAATCTTAAGAGATGGCCTTTTGAACGACATGTTTCATGCACGGCCATTTTGACAAAGAGATTTCTAAAACAAAATAGATGCACTTGACTAACCTCCCATTAACGTAATATCTAATAGATATTTATTAGAGTAATCCGCATTTTTAAAAAAAGAAGCCGTTTTTAATTGGTTGAGGGCAGAGAGTGCGAAATAACCCATTTTCAATGTAACAGACTAAAGTTCTGATACTTCATTTTATCTGTTCTTTTAGTGTTGCTGAAGTAATGAAGCAGTTTGAAACAAGAGCGATGTAGTTGAGATATGTGAAGAAACAAAATATTTTACAGAAGACAAATTCAAAATTTCTGAACAAACGAAATATTTTATATAGGAAACATTTGAGATTTGTAAAGAAACAGAATATTTTACAGATAATTGATTAAATATTTGTGAACAAATAAAATATTTTACAGAAGATACATTTAAGATTTGTGAAGAAACAAAAAATATTTAACAGAAGATTCATTGGAGATTAATGGACACAAAAATAGATACATATGGCTGTAAAAGCTGGCTGCACTTCACCACTACTATGCCCAGGCATTTAATAGGATTCTCCATGGTGAAGAAGACTCACCAGAATAGCTCACTGTGGGCAAGAGACCTATTTGCCCAACAAGTACAGACCTGTCTGATGCCTTACAACAACATATAAATAACTCACTGTTGGCAAGAGACCTATTTGCCCTACAAGTACAGGCCTGTCTGATGCCTTACAACAACATACAAATAGCTCAATGTGGGCAAGAGACCTATTTGCCCAACAAGTACAGGCCTGTCTGATGCCTTACAACAACATACAAATAGCTCAATGTGGGCAAGAGACCTATTTGCCCAACAAGTACAGGCCTGTCTGATGCCTTACAACAACATACAAATAGCTCACTGTGGGCAAAAGACCTATTTGCCCAACAAGTACAGGCCAGTCTGATGCCTTACAACAACATACAAATAGCTCACTGTGGGCAAGAGACCTATTTGCCCAACAAGTACAGGCCTGTCTAATGCCTTACAACAACATACAAATAGCTCACTGTGGGCAAGAGACCTATTTGCCCAACAAGTACAGACCTGTCTGATGCCTTACAACAACATACAAATAGCTCAATGTGGGCAAGAGACCTATTTGCCCTACAAGTACAGGCCTGTCTGATGCCTTACAACAACATACAAATAGCTCACTGTGGGCAAGAGACCTATTTGCCCAACAAGTACAGGCCTGTCTGATGCCTTACAACAACATACAAATAGCTCAATGTGGGCAAGAGACTTATTTGCCCAACAAGTACAGGCCTGTCTGATGCCTTACAACAACATACAAATAGCTCAATGTGGGCAAGAGACCTATTTGCCCAACAAGTACAGGTCTGTCTGATGCCTTACAACAACATACAAATAGCTCAATGTGGGCAAGAGACCTATTTGCCCAACAAGTACAGGCCTGTCTGATGCCTTACAACAACATACAAATAGCTCACTGTGGGCAAGAGACCTATTTGCCCAACAAGTACAGGCCTGTCTGATGCCTTACAACAACATACAAATAGCTCACTGTGGGCAAAAGACCTATTTGCCCAACAAGTACAGGCCTGTCTGATGCCTTACAACAACATACAAATAGCTCACTATGGGCAAGAGACCTATTTGCCCAACAAGTACAGGCCTGTCTAATGCCTTACAACAACATACAAATAGCTCACTGTGGGCAAGAGACCTATTTGCCCAACAAGTACAGACCTGTCTGATGCCTTACAACAACATACAAATAGCTCACTGTGGGCAAGAGACCTATTTGCCCTACAAGTACAGGCCTGTCTGATGCCTTACAACAACATACAAATAGCTCAATGTGGGCAAGAGACCTATTTGCCCAACAAGTACAGGCCTGTCTGATGCCTTACAACAACATACAAATAGCTCAGTGTGGGCAAGAGACCTATTTGCCCAACAAGTACAGGCCTGTCTGATGCCTTACAACAACATACAAATAGCTCACTGTGGGCAAAAGACCTATTTGCCCAACAAGTACAGGCCTGTCTGATGCCTTACAACAACATACAAATAGCTCACTGTGGGCAAGAGACCTATTTGCCCAACAAGTACAGGCCTGTCTGATGCCTTACAACAACATACAAATAGCTCACTGTGGGCAAAAGACCTATTTGCCCAACAAGTACAGGCCTGTCTGATGCCTTACAACAACATACAAATAGCTCACTGTGGGCAAGAGACCTATTTGCCCAACAAGTACAGGCCTGTCTGATGCCTTACAACAACATACAAATAGCTCTCTGTGGGCAAAAGACCTATTTGCCCAACAAGTACAGGCCTGTCTGATGCCTTACAACAACATACAAATAGCTCACTGTGGGCAAAAGACCTATTTGCCCAACAAGTACAGGCCTGTCTGATGCCTTACAACAACATACAAATAGCTCAATGTGGGCAAGAGACCTATTTGCCCAACAAGTACAGGTCTGTCTGATGCCTTACAACAACATACAAATAGCTCACTGTGGGCAAGAGACCTATTTGCCCAACAAGTACAGGCCTGTCTGATGCCTTACAACAACATACAAATAGCTCACTGTGGGCAAAAGACCTATTTGCCCAACAAGTACAGGCCTGTCTGATGCCTTACAACAACATACAAATAGCTCAATGTGGGCAAGAGACCTATTTGCCCAACAAGTACAGGCCTGTCTGATGCCTTACAACAACATACAAATAGCTCACTGTGGGCAAGAGACGTATTTGCCCAACAAGTACAGACCTGTCTGATGCCTTACAACAACATACAAATAGCTCACTGTGGGCAAGAGACCTATTTGCCCAACAAGTACAGGCCTGTCTAATGCCTTACAACAACATACAAATAGCTCACTGTGGGCAAAAGACCTATTTGCCCAACAAGTACAGGCCTGTCTGATGCCTTACAACAACATACAAATAGCTCACTGTGGGCAAGATGTGGCGGAAATGTAATGGTGAACCGATCGGCGCAGGAATCCTTCCTGACTGTGAACACCTTTTCCTTGGCTCGTGATGTCGTCTGTGGTGGCGTTGAATCTCCTCCGGGTCTGCTGAACGACGACTCCGTGATTCTGTGAAGGCAAGATTACTTAGCAGGACAATTCGATAACAGAATAACTCGACAAACGGCTAGGTCTTTTCATAACAATAATTATTTAATAAAAATGAACGGTGGGTTTTTAACTTTAACCCAAAGCCTATTTTTCGATAATGGCTTCTTTACTAACTATTGTATCTCTCCGTGTGCGTGTGTGAATCTCTTTACGACTGCAAATCCTTAATCGAGATATAACTTGTCTACTCAAACGGTGGGTGTGGACTCTTACGACTGTTGGTATTAATTGAGACATTAATCTCTGTTGGAAAACGATGGTGGGGGAATGCTATGAGCCATGCCATGCCAAGCGAGGGCGATTGTTCGCGCAACGCCTCGCCTAGCCGGCTCGTGTCTCAGCTCCCGAGAACGCGTCCGTACCGAACGAAATCTTGGATCTAACTCTTTTTGTGATCGCATTTTCGCGTCAAATAACAAAGACGAAAAGCGTATAACTCATACTCTCTCTCTCCCTCTCTCTCTCTCCCTCTCTCTCTTCGTGTGGTACGCGCGATGCTGACTTACTCTCTTTCTCTTCTCGTTGTGTGGTACGACAATTGGGGTGTTCTGGTTCGCTTCTTTCTGACGTTATCTAGATCAAGCAATCATCGGGAGAGGAGGCTCTGGCCACAATCAAAAGTGACAGCCCGATCGGCGATCCTATCTCCGCCGCCCGCGCCCGCACACATAGCGCCTGGCACGCTTGCTTTTCCCTGTTGATGTTTCCCCCAGTATTTACGATTAACGGGGCCCGCCAGACATATGGAAATTGTCATTTCTCGTGCGGGCTCAATTGCCAATGACAACCTACACGCTCTCTCCCGCCAGGCTGGCGCCGTCTCTCGGCCAAGGTTTGGACAGTCAAAAATATGTACTAGCTCCCAGACTTCCACTTGTTTCTACGTGGGGCCTGATCCCCCCGATGCATTCCAGTGCACCCCGGGGTGCAGACTCCGTCGCTGAAACCACTGTTTCACATCCGCCCAATCCTTATTTCGTGTCAATTGGTCGAAATTGACACCTCCCAGACCGTCACCTTTCTCTACGTGGGGGGCTGATCTCTCTGATGCATATTGGTGCGCCGTAAAGGGGGCAGATACGTCGGATGAAATCACTGTTTCACATCCGTCCACCCCTATTTCGTGTCACTTGGTTGCAATTTACATCTCCCAGACCGTTATGTTTCCCCACACACAGAGAGAACAACGGGTAATACAATCAAAACAATAATAATCAAAAATTAAAAAAAAACTGTAGCTAAAAAATGGAACAAAAAGTTTTCTTTTTCTGTTCTGTTTTCTTTTGGTCTGTCCTTCTTTTTCTCTTTCCAGTCTATTAAAACATCAGGACTACGTATGTATGTGTGTATGTGCGTATGCATTTTGTTGTTTCTGTGTTGGGAGGTGGGTGGGTGACAAAATGATTTATTATGCATGCAATTAAAAGTTTGTTAATACAGATTGGAGCTCGCAACGCCCCTTACAAATTACGTCACCATCACCCTCTCCTCGGAATCGATCTCTACTTCTTCACTGGTCATCCACCTGGATTTCCGACAGGGCAGCGATTCCTGCTCCCGCTCGCGATCTGGGTGAAGTGTACTCAGGGGTAACCCTCCCTCGCTCATGCACTCGGCCGTCGGTGTGCTCGCGCCGTCCAATTTCTCCCTATGTCTTTCTCGCGCTTTTTGTCTTTTCTGCAAAAGCTAACCTTATTATTTATGTGCACAATTCTCACTAACATCGACCAAGCCCTATCGTGCCCGTGTCTAGTTCTACCTTTTAACGTGAATTTTCCCTTCCTGACGGGGTTAATCGAACCCTCAATCTCTCTAAAGCTAATAGCTTGTTACCTTCTGGTTATGCAACGCATTTTAACACATTATAATACTTTCATAACTGTTCGATGGGGTCGACCGGTAATCTCAAACGATTTGGTAATTCGGCCTTAATCTGCCGAGATGATTATATTCGGCGACAAGTGTCTTAGCGATTGCATATCCAACTGTGCACCTGTGCACTCACTCGTCAGTATCAACATACGAAATTCTCTTGGTACGGACCTGTCTGGTTCGCATACCGTCACTATCATTGCGTCGGCCACCTCGGCCGGATTCTCTTCGTTCCCTTCTCTGGGAAAAACAATTCTCTCAGACTAACACCTTATTGGCTCACTTCGGCCCGGTGACATTCGATATCGATGCGCCTTCTCTGGCTGCATGCGACAGTAACCCTTTTGGTTCTTCCCTATAACTTCCAATTTCTTCATAATCATTCTCTCATCGCTTCCCGACACTGTCCCTAATTACTCATCGAGTGCCTCTCCCAGCAACGGGGGGCCACTGATTTCTTCTGCTTCGTCTGTATCAACACTATCTATCTTAGATAGGATCTCATATCCTTCTCTTCGCTTATCATTACTTCTGTGCCCTTTCGTAAGGCGCACCACAATCTGTCATATTCACGGTGGTTCGAACATCTGTCGATTACTTCAACTTTCTTTTGCTTTTACAACTCACTACATATCTGCCTGGTCGTTCGGCAACAGCCCATCCAGCTGCAGGTATATTACTACTTGTGATCGATCATTTGGATCTAACCACGACGACCCTCCATCGGTCCCAGTTATGCATCTCTTTCTATCCTTATATGTCCGTTTATCTCGGGGGGGGGGGCATCCAAGACAACTGTCCGCGCCACAACCACCAGCACCGCACACGCATGGGGGCCCTCCCTGCGCGCGGTGGAGCCAACGAATGCGACACAGCACAACCTCGGCCTCTCCCCCAGGTCCTTGACTATCTTTGGCTTGGCTTTCCTGCTATTCTGTGGTGGGGCGTTCTGCTCCCCTCTACCGTAACTTCATAGGTAATTCCTCTACCTTTTTGGCTAACCGATTTTCTCTCAGTCTCTTCTGGAGCTGGGCAGGGGGGTATTTTGCCGCTCTCCTCCCACTCGCTGGACTCGTCAACCGACCTAGCAGTCGCGTTTAATTCGATCTCTCTCTACGGGGGGGGGTTCATTGCTTCTTGCGGTTTCTCATAAACCGGCGAACAAAACCCAAGCCCGTCTTCTTCCCATTCTACCGTAACTTCATAGGTAATTCCTCTACCTTTTTGGCTAACCGATTTTCTCTCAGTCTCTTCTGGAGCTGGGCAGGGGGGTATTTTGCCGCTCTCCTCCCACTCGCTGGACTCGTCAACCGACCTAGCAGTCGCGTTTAATTCGATCTCTCTCTACGGGGGGTTCATTGCTTCTTGCGGTTTCTCATAAACCGGCGAACAAAACCCAAGCCCGTCTTCTTCCCATTCTACCGTAACTTCATAGGTAATTCCTCTACCTTTTTGGCTAACCGATTTTCTCTCAGTCTCTTCTGGAGCTGGGTAGGGGGGTATTTTGCCGCTCTCCTCCCACTCGCTGGACTGGTCAACCGACCTAGCAGTCGCGTTTAATTCGATCTCTCTCTACGGGGGGGGTTCATTGCTTCTTGCGGTTTCTCATAAACCGGCGAACAAAACCCAAGCCCGTCTTCTTCCCATTTAATTTCGCTATCTTTCACTAAACTTATCATTCTGGGGGCCACCCTACTTTTTATACTCTGTGGGGTGGCCTCTGGGCGCTTCCCTGGTTCTTTACCCTGGCGTCAGGTGGCGCACTAAGGTTCGGAATCCTAATTCCTCACATCCGATCTATGCTGCTGTGCACCACCGACTCTCATGTCCGAACCGACCACACCTAGTACAGTTCGGTCTGACCGAGCCGCGTGGGCGCCCATAATTTGTGGTACACTCTGCTGCTCTATGCCCCTCACCCCTGCAGGTCCAGCGGACTGATACCTGCCTGGCCGGTGCGGGCCTATCGTGCTCATTTTGAAGGTCCCATACCTTCCTTCTACGATCGGAGTCTGCCTCCCAATCTTCTCCGCCCCCTCTCTCCATTCGGGGCCCCGGGCTCGCCCTGCCCCCACCGTTTTCCTTCTCCCAGGCCTTTCCTCGCCATTGCTTAACCTTAGCCGGGTCAACTCGCGTACGGCCTCAATCGCGGTTCGCTCGCTGGCGTATTGCCTCACTAGCTGCTCGCGGAGCTCCGTCCAAGTGATCCCCGGGTTCTCTACATACCTCCCCTCAATGAATCTCGACGCTGGGCCCCTCGCTCCCTCTAGAGCGAGCAGCACCATCTCGTGATTTTCTAGTCCATAAATCACCCTCTTCTTCTGAATTACTGCTAACCACTCCATTGAACCGACGGGATCCCCTTTGTGGGGGGGGGTATTCGTATCCCTCCTATCGGCCTTTCTATCTTTCTGGTCTCTTCTCTCCCCATACCTGTTACACTATTTACTAGGTCTTCCTCCGAACCCATTCCCTTTGCGTTCTAGCTTACCACCCCAACAACAGAACTACCCAAACTGTGTGCAAAGTTTGGACAACAATCGATACACCGACAACCGAGCAAGCGAACAAGAGAAATCAACGAGTCACTTACCCCCCTCCTCTGCTGCCCCTGTGGTCTCTCGTCTCTGGGTTGGTTGTTTATTATTTTTCGAGTCCGTCTGGGCCTTTCAATCAATTGACTAAAAGTTCGCGGTCCCAGACCGATCTCAAAGTCTAAAAAACGTTTTTTCTTTCAGTCTATCCCTTTTTCTATCTTTCTCTTTTTTTTTTCAACCACGGGTGTACATGCCCGTTAAACTGTTTCTCTCTTTTCTTTTCCTTTTTCTATTCTCTTTTTCAACCACGGGTGTACATGCCCGTTAAACTGTTTCTCTCTTTTCTTTTCCTTTTTTCTATTCTCTTTTTCAAACACGGGTGTATATGCCCGTTAAACTGTTTCTCTCTTTTCTTTTCCTTTTTTCTATTCTCTTTTTCAAACACGGGTGTACATGCCCGTTAAACCGTTTCTCTCTTTTCTTTTCCTTTTTCTATTTTTCTTCTTTTTTTTTTTCAAACACGGGTGTCGATGTCCTTTCTCTCTGCCGGTAAAAAAAAATCGTCCGTTGTGCCGTGGGTTTTTTTTTTGTCTATTTTTTTTTCAAAGTGTTCTGCCGGCAAAAAAAAATTGTTTTTTTTTTTTTTTTTTTTTTTTCTGCCGTGGTTTTGCTCTGCTCTTTCTTTTCCCGAGGTTGCCAGGCACTCCTCACAGTACCATGATCCTAGGTCGCGGCACCATTGTGGCGGAAATGTAATGGTGAACCGATCGGCGCAGGAATCCTTCCTGACTGTGAACACCTTTTCCTTGGCTCGTGATGTCGTCTGTGGTGGCGTTGAATCTCCTCCGGGTCTGCTGAACGACGACTCCGTGATTCTGTGAAGGCAAGATTACTTAGCAGGACAATTCGATAACAGAATAACTCGACAAACGGCTAGGTCTTTTCATAACAATAATTATTTAATAAAAATGAACGGTGGGTTTTTAACTTTAACCCAAAGCCTATTTTTCGATAATGGCTTCTTTACTAACTATTGTATCTCTCCGTGTGCGTGTGTGAATCTCTTTACGACTGCAAATCCTTAATCGAGATATAACTTGTCTACTCAAACGGTGGGTGTGGACTCTTACGACTGTTGGTATTAATTGAGACATTAATCTCTGTTGGAAAACGATGGTGGGGGAATGCTATGAGCCATGCCATGCCAAGCGAGGGCGATTGTTCGCGCAACGCCTCGCCTAGCCGGCTCGTGTCTCAGCTCCCGAGAACGCGTCCGTACCGAACGAAATCTTGGATCTAACTCTTTTTGTGATCGCATTTTCGCGTCAAATAACAAAGACGAAAAGCGTATAACTCATACTCTCTCTCTCCCTCTCTCTCTCTCCCTCTCTCTCTTCGTGTGGTACGCGCGATGCTGACTTACTCTCTTTCTCTTCTCGTTGTGTGGTACGACAATTGGGGTGTTCTGGTTCGCTTCTTTCTGACGTTATCTAGATCAAGCAATCATCGGGAGAGGAGGCTCTGGCCACAATCAAAAGTGACAGCCCGATCGGCGATCCTATCTCCGCCGCCCGCGCCCGCACACATAGCGCCTGGCACGCTTGCTTTTCCCTGTTGATGTTTCCCCCAGTATTTACGATTAACGGGGCCCGCCAGACATATGGAAATTGTCATTTCTCGTGCGGGCTCAATTGCCAATGACAACCTACACGCTCTCTCCCGCCAGGCTGGCGCCGTCTCTCGGCCAAGGTTTGGACAGTCAAAAATATGTGCTAGCTCCCAGACTTCCACTTGTTTCTACGTGGGGCCTGATCCCCCCCGATGCATTCCAGTGCACCCCGGGGTGCAGACTCCGTCGCTGAAACCACTGTTTCACAAAGAGACCTATTTGCCCAACAAGTACAGGCCTGTCTGATGCCTTACAACAACATACAAATAGCTCACTGTGGGCAAAAGACCTATTGGCCCAACAAGTACAGGCCTGTCTGATGCCTTACAACAACATACAAATAGCTCACTGTGGGCAAGAGACCTATTTGCCCAACAAGTACAGGCCTGTCTAATGCCTTACAACAACATACAAATAGCTCACTGTGGGCAAGAGACCTATTTGCCCAACAAGTACAGACCTGTCTGATGCCTTACAACAACATACAAATAGCTCACTGTGGGCAAGAGACCTATTTGCCCAACAAGTACAGGCCTGTCTGATGCCTTACAACAACATACAAATAGCTAACAGGGATAGTCACAGATGCGACTAATAAACACCTGGTCGATGGCGATCACCTTGAAAAAGAACAAAAAGGCTGTACTAGGAACAAACTTGATACAAAAGACTAACTTTTCATAAATAAGACTATCCTGGAGCACTGCAGAAAGCTACAGAGAAACCTGTCAATGGCCTAGATCGATTACAAAAAGGCATTTGACAGTGTGCCTCACTCCTGGATATTGCAGTGTTTGGAGCTGTACAATTTCCATGAAAACATAAGGACATTTCTTGAAATGTGGCAAACATCCATTGCCCTAAACCACATGAAAGGTACAATACAAACCTCTAACTTCAGTATTCAGCTAAGTATCTTCCAAGGAGATAGCCTGTCACCACTGCTTTTCTGCCTTACAATGGATCCACTTGACAAGCCCAGTTAAAAACTGCAATGCTGGTTACAACCTTAGTAGAGGCAGAAAAAAGGAAGAAAATAAAAGATTCAACCATTTAAACATGTATGGACGATCTCAAACTCTATGTAAAGACAGAAAAACACCTTGTCTCTGATAGAAACTGTACAATTGTTCATAGAAGATGCCTGCATGGTGTTTGGATTTGACAAGTGCACGAAATGCCCCATAATAAAGGGGAAAAATGCAATATCAGAACATCTTCAGATCAATAACAGCTTTATTGAAGACCTGGGAGAGGATGCCACATACAAATACCTCGGCATAGAAGTAAATGTAATAGTTGAACATGAGAAGATGAGAAATTAGGTGGAAAAAGAATACACAAAAGGCCTTAAAAAGATCCTCAAATCAGAACTAAGCCCCAAAACAAAATAACTGCAGCTTGCAATCCCTGTCATCTCATATGGTTTAGGTATTATTGACTAGCCACAACGCAATATCAATAGGCTTGATAGTAAAACCAGGACATTAATAACCTTTCATAGGATAATATACCGAAACCAATGCATGGACAGGATATATCTACCACGAAAAGAAGGAGGGCTAGGTCTCACTGAAATAAACCATGCATATCGAGTCACGATAGTAAGCATGGGCCAGTACATGAAAATCTCAACAGATATGACAATGGAAATGGTGAGGGATCATCATGAATAACAATCCTAACAAAGTTCAATCACAAAGTTTGTTGAAAACTTTAGGGGGAGTCATACTGGAGAATACTGTCGAGGTCTATGGCGAACCAGCAACCTAGATAGCAAAAGAGAAAAGAAGGAAATACACAGAGAAGGCGATAGAGACAAGAAAACAAGGATGGAACAAACCTGAAAGGACTGCGCTCATTATTGACGTAGCCGTTCCAAATGACTTTGGCCTCAATAGAGCTGAACACAAAAAAAATAACGAAATACTAGGACCTCAAGATTGATTTAAAAACAACATAGTCTCTGAAAGAAAGAAATATTATACCGGTTGTAGTGGGACCAACTGCCCTAACGGAAAAAAAACTCAAGAAATACTTAGAAACAATCAATGAAAGACCGAGCTGTAGCGAAATACAGATAGAGGTCATAAAAAGGGAAAACGTCTATCCTAAAAAGAGTCCTCAGATATAAATTTAATTTGATTTCCTCAAACTAAAATGAACAAAAAAAAAAGAGATTTGTGAACAAACAAAATATTTCGAGAAGATATATTTGAAATTTGTGACAAACAAAATATTTTCAAAAGACACATTTGAGATTTGTAAAGAAACAAAATATTTTCAGAAGAAATATTTGAGATTTGTAAAAAAAACAAAAATATTTTCAGAAGACACATTTTAGATTTGTAAAGAAACAAAATATTTTCAGAAGAAATATTTCAGATTTGTAAAAAAAACAAAATATTTTACAGAAGACACATTTGAGATTTGTAAAGAAATAAAATATTTTCAGAAGACACATTTTAGATTTGTAAAGAAACAAAATATTTTCAGAAGTCGCATTTGTGATTTGTAAAGAAACAAAATATTTTTAGAAGATATACAGGGTGACCCCAAAAAAACGGGCCCCAAATTAATTATGCCCCGTTTCTTAGTGTTTTGTCTGAATAAAATGAATTTTGGGGCATAACTAGTTTATTATATTCACAACATCATATCAAAACACTAGGGTATTTGGCCTTTTTTTCTCCGTTCTACAGCATGTGTTCTAGATGGACTCCTTTTAGCTCCGTGCATTTCTTGAGGCGCAGAACGAAGTTGTCCATGACGTTCTTACAGACTGAATTGGGAATGGCTCTCATCTCCTCCCTGATGGCTTCATTGAGTTCCGTGATGGTTCTGGGTTTCCTTGCATACATTCTGTCCTTAAGATAGCCCCAAAGGAAATAATCTGGGGGGCTTAGGACTGGGCTATGGGGTGGCCACTAAAAATTAGTCTTGAGACTGATCACTCGGCCTCCGAAGTTCTCTTTCAGCCAATCTTAGGACAGGTTTGAGGTGTGAGAACTTGCTCCGTCTTGCTGGAACCAGAACTTTGTTTATGAGCGACGGGTAGAGGGTCTGGAGCTCACTCTTGAAGGTTTTGAGGACCTCCACATACCGCTCCTTGGTGACTGTCACTGCTGCGCCAGATTCTTCGATGAAGATTGGTCCGATGATGCCTCTGACCGAGATTGCAGCCCACACCGTACAATTAGGAGAGTGCAGGGGCTTGGTGGCTACTTCATTGGGTCTAGAGGACCCTCAGAAGACATTTGTCTTGGAGTTCGCCTTTCCGTCAAGATGGAAGTGGGCTTCATCTGAGGTCCAAAGGAGGTTAAGGAAACCTGGTGTCTCCTCGATCTTATCGAGCATCTTGATTGCCATAGAGCTCCTCTGCTTCTTGTCTGAGGCTGTAAGGGTCTGCAGCGTCTGTATTCTGTATAGGTAAGCCCTGATATTGTTCACCAGCACTCTCCTGCAAGTCTCACGGGAGATACAGAGGGACTGACTTCACTTACGCACAGAGCGTTTCGGACTCTCCTGGAGAGACTCTCTCACACTTTCGACCAGCTCGGCTGTTCGCTTCTTGGGACGTGCCGAGTGGCTTGGACGGTTTTCACTGGCAGCGTTGAAGTTCTCCACAGTCCCATACTTCTCGAAGTGGTCCACCCAGTTCTGAATTCTGCTTTTGGGTGGAGCCTTTTCACATCCGAACTGATGCATGAAACTGTCCTGGGTTTTCTTAAACGAGCCTGTCTTGTAGTAAAATTTAACACAGTGTATTCTTTGTCCCAGCTCCCACTGAGGTCTTGGTATACTCGCGGTCGTTGATTCTGCCATGTCCTGTAAAATAAGGGCAATCGGTGAATAAATAAAGGAGATATCACATAACGTGTACACGGGGCCCGTTTTTTTTTTAGTCACCCTGTATTTGAGTTTTGTGACAAACAAAATATTTTCAAAAGATACATTTGAGATTTGTAAAGGAACAAGTATTTTCAGAAAACATATTTTAGATTTGTAAAGAAACAAAATATTTTCAGAAAACATATTTTAGATTTGTAAAGAAACAGAATATTTTCAGAAAACATATTTTAGATTTGTAAAGAAACAAAATATTTTCGAAAGACGCATTTGTGATTTGTAAAGAAACAAAATATTTTCAGAAAACATATTTTAGATTTGTAAAGAAACAAAAATTTTCAGAAGACACATTTGAGATTTGTTAAGATATCATATTAAATCTTACCGTTGTGTATATACTGTTATACACCCGCTTTTCACTGTGAACCCAGGTTGATGATAAATGTACGTGCTGATCTTCTCTTTGCTGCCGTAATCAATCTGCGCAGTTGCTATCATCACTAAAGCCGTAAGCCAGGCCAATACTTCATCCGCCAATAGAAATCAAGACGACACTTGTTAGTTTTTTTTTCATAGGATTTATTTAAAACAGAAACAGAAAACAGATCGACTTCTTATTCGTGATAGAGAGAGAGAGAGTGACAGAAAGAGAGAGAGAGAGTGACAGAAAGAGAGAAGGAATGAGACAGACAGATAAATCGTTTGTCTCGTTACACTTAGCTACATTGTACGCGACTTCTACCTCCTGCTGGGACTCCAGGAACGGTAACATTTGTGTCCGCTTGCTTCAGTTGTCAGCCAGAAAGAGTCCAAGACCCACCCCAGTCAGACGTCACGTGGTTTCATCAACTTCCGCTTTTAGGTTACCTCGAGCTTTAAGGCGCCACTCCAAACCCTCCATTCAAACACTTCCTTGGGTATCTAACAAAGAAACAATATATTTTAAGAAAACACACTTCAGATTTTTGAAGAAACAAAATACTTTACAGAAGATTCATTGGAGATTAAAACGGAATATTTTTTTGAAGATACATTAGAGATTGGTTAACAAACAAAATATTTACAAAAGACACATTTGAGATTCATTAGGAATCAAAATATTTTACAGAAGGCACATTGCTGATTTGTGAACAAACAAAATATTTTTGCAGGAGATAAATATTTCACATTTTGTTTGTTCAGAAATCTGAAAAATATCCCCCATAAAATATTTTGTTTGTTTACTAAATCTCCAATTTGAATGGTCATGTTAGAAAGACCCTGAGTGATTTTGAGCGTGCACATGGAGGATATGGATATGGTGATGTTGGATAATGGTCCTATGGGAATGGACGTATCTGTTGGAAATCGTTGGTTTGACTTGCATGAATTAACGCGGGGTGGACCCGGCAGTCGAGTGCAGAATAGGGCCTGTTCTCACAGTCGGAAATCACAGACGTGACAAGGTCACCGTGTGACGAGATCCTGGATCAAGGATCAATGTGCACCCGCGAGAGGCTCTGTAACGTCACAGGCCCTTGCGTGGGAAACAGAGGGATCCGTGACGTCACTCGTTCTTCGTGAGAAGCTAGTTTTAGCCAGTCTGGGTTTTGGAGACGAACCGATGAGACGTGATTGTTACCATGTAAACTACAACAGATAAGGGAAATATTTCCCTAAGAAAATACAGGCGAGAGATATCCTTCCCCCTCCATGAATGGTTAAGGAAATAATTGTTAAGTAACTACGATAAAGTAGTGATTTTCTCTCTCTCTCTCTCTCTCTTTCTCGACGTAGTGAATGTCTCCCAGCTGATTAAATAACTAACGCTTGTAATAAAAAGAATTGAAAGTTAAAAAAGATTGTTGTTTGGTGAGTCGGTCAGGAAGCTTTTGTTGCAGACAACAGACGGTGTGGTTCACGACAGGAAGGAAAGAAGAAAGAATTCATCCACTAGACGACATCGAGATGGCGACCCCCTACATGGCGAGGGAGAAAGCTAAAGGTATGCAAACAATATATGAACTATGTGATTTATGATGTTTTAAAAATGACGAGTATTTAATGTGAACTGCCACGGCCCTTTCAGGGACGAGTATACGAAACGAGTACCGCCGCGGCCCAAGAGTGATAGGAATAGAGAAGGGGAAAGAATTTTCGAATTTGCATGTTGGATGCAAATACTGTTTTCAAGAAAAGGAAAAGTCATCACCTTTTGTATGAATCTGGAACATCAAGTAGATTATCCGTTGGTAAGGGAAAAAGGTCGGAAAGCTCTTGAGTGATGTGGAAAAAATACCTGCTCAAGAAATTGGAATACAGTATCAATCAGTTATTTGTGACTTTAAGTTGAAGAAAGCTCACGAGGTAAAGAGACATTTTATTCCCAGGAGAAAGGGGTGGGGGCGGTTCAATGAAGAACACATGAAATGCGAGTTTAGAGACCAAGTGATTGAGCATTCAGATTCATTTCAGGAGGTGTGGAAGAACAATAGAAGAAGTTGAAAGATACATTGTTGGAGGCAACAGATCAGACTTGTGGATGGAGAAAAGAGCCTGCGAAGCATAGGGTGACAAGATGGTGGAATGAGGAAGTTGAGAAGTGTATCAAAGGAAAGCAGAAACGATTGAGAAAAGGTTTAGTGAATAAGGATATGTAACTGGTTACAAAGAGGACAGCAAGAAGAGTCATCTACAAATCCAAGTTGGACGCTGAGCAAGGTTTCCAGATATACTACAAAGGGATGACCAGAAGAATGAAATATTCAGAATAGCTAAACTAATGATAAAGACAAATATGGATATTGTTGGAGAGAAGTGTATTTGAACTGACAATGGAGTGCTAGCAACAAATGAACATGCCAAGAGGAAAGCTTGGAAATTATATTATGAAAGTTTATTGAAGTTGCAGAAGCAGTATTTGGTCCAGCCATAAAAATTGAGAAAGAAATGGTATGGGAAACTTCAAGATAAAAAAGAGTAAGTCTGCAAGACACTCAAGTGCTGTTGCAGAAATGTTGAAAGCTATGGGTGAAACGGACATTGAAATGATCACAGACTTAACAAATCGGATCATAAAAGAAGAGGTCGTTCTGAAAGACGGGAATCTTAGTACAATTGTGAATTCTTACAAAAGCAAGGGGGGGCTCTGGGTGAACGTAATTACAGAGACTTAAAGTGATTGAGAGAATTATTGAGCAGCAAATAAGGAGATTGTGCTGGTGTGATTACAAGAGTTAGGAGTAGATAGAGTAAGTTCAGGGAACTTCTGCCATTACTAACCAGAAAACTGATACCACTGTTGACCAAAGGAAGTGTCTATCAAGCATGTGCACGCAGTGTAATGATGTATGGAAGTAAAACCTGACAAGACATGGTTGAGGACATGCGTTGCATGGGTAGAAATGATATGATAATGATATGGTGAATGTGAATGTGAGTTTTAAGACAGGCTTAGATCTGATGACGTCAGAGGAAGATTAAATCTTAAAGAAAGTTTTGTCAAATAGTATTTCTGTTGGTCTGTCATGCTTATGTTTGAAATAGCTTTTCTATTGGTCTATCATACTTACGTTGACAATATAATTTCTGTTGGTCTGTCACGTTTACGTTTGAAATAGCTTTTTTGTTGGTCTTTCACACTTAAGTTGATGATGGCATCTTTTTGGTCTGCCATGCTTACGTTTCAAACAGTACTTTCTTTGATTTGAGGTTTTGGAAGGGTCGGATTCATGAGAATATGAGGATTCGAAGTCAGATTAAACATCCAACACTGATTATAACTGAATATTGAAAGACTTTAAAATAAGAAGTTATAGTCAGATATTTGAGAATTTTAGGAGTCAGGGTAAGAATTTTTTAGAATTCTGGGAGTCGGAGTCGAATCTTATACTGACTCTGCAACACTGAAACAATATTTTCATCCCAAAACGCACAAATTGAATGGACACAACTTAAGAATGGAGCCGTTCTCGGTTTCTATTGATATGAAATATCCCAGTAGCATAAGCCTTTGTGTCAGTATCAATCCCCATAGGAGGATTGAGTCTGTTTTCAGAAATGATATGCATATTCAGAAATGATTTGCATGTATATAGGAAAGAAGGAGGGACAGGGGAAAAATAGTATTCTAATACTTTGGCTAATGGAATTGATTGGTTTAAAAACTTTTTTTTTTAAATAATTCTTCCTTGTGGTCAATTTTAAGTTGTCGGCCATTACAACCCAGCTTAGCTTAAGCACATGCCATGTATAAAATCAATATCCAATTCTCTTTTATAGAAATGCAATCAGAAAGTCAGGAATACTCTCGTAAAAATGGCCAACCTACACGCCATCTGATCAACAAATCCAATTCTCAAAATAAAAAAAATGAGAATGTTTTGGGATAATATATATATATATATATATATATATATATATATATATATATATATATATATATATATATATATGGGGAGTCTGAAGTGGGGTCTGATCAACTCTGCTGGGAAGCCATGAAATAAAATCCTGTTTTGTTTTTAAATTCCCGAAACAGTTTTTCATGGTAAACAACTGATGATCCCTTAAATAATGTTAAGACAAGCCTTAATTCTTGGAAGCAAACTAATATAGTGACTGCATAAAGTAAATTGACTTACAAAAAAGTGATTTTCCGCCGAACGACTTGGGACTAAAATATTTGTTTTTTTGTTTTTTTTATATAGTTTTAATGGTTGAGAAACCTCCGAGACTCCCACTCTCTCTCTCTCTCTCTCTCTCTCTATATATATATATATATATATATATATATATATATATATATATAGGCGGCAAGTCATTATTTATGCAAGTCTGGTTTAAAACCATGCAATCTTCTTAGTTATGTTCTCAACGCACCGAGCAAGCTTTTGGGTTTTTAGTAGTAGTTGGTATAATATGGCTCTGAAAGTTCTTATTTCGGCCAACTCAAGCGCTTTTGATCGTGGTGATTGTCATCAGGAGTTGTTGTTTTTTTACAACAGCAGTCTCTTAAAAAAGCAACGATCGAAAACGCTTGAGTTGGTCGAAATAAGAACCCTCGGAGACTATATTATACCAACTAGCATTGGAAACTCAAAAACTTGCTCGCCACGTCGAGAAAATAACTAAGAAAATTGCAAAACGCAAAAATTCCATGGTCCTTAACCTGACTTGCATATATATATATATATATATATATATATATATATATATATATATATATATATATATATATATATATATATAGTAAGCTATGAATATATATTTATGGCAATTAAACTACACAGAGGCTCCCGCGTTTCATCTCCGGGGGAAATCTTCAGGCTAAAAGGCATAGAGTTATTAATAACACCATGCATTTTAGCCTGAAGATTCCCCCGGGGATGAAACGCGGGAGCCTCTGTGTAGCTTAATTGCCATAAATATATTTTCATAGCTTACTACCTAGCTCTACTTACGTATCGAGCACTGCTGAAGTAAATACTGAAAATTGAAACATAAAAAATTATATCTCCCTATAAAATTTTATGTGGATACATGAAATACTAATGTATATATATATATATATATATATATATATATATATATATTACGAAAAATTCCGGTTGATAAACTAAAATAATATTTAAATTCTCCTGGGTGAGACTTATGTTTTAATGCTGCAGTTTAGCATCAATAATTGATATTAATAGGATATCATTAGAAATGGTCAAAACATACTGATTAGAATTTCAAATATTCGATAAATACTCAACACATCTTCTGCATGTACACACGTTTCCGAGAATTGACTTTATTAGCAAAATTACATTTTAGTAAAATTTCCAACAGGTAGAGAATTCTCCCAATCAGCATATTAAAATCAAAATATTTATCAGAATTGAGGATATATTATACAGAGAATATGGATATACCAGAAATTATTACAACAAATTCATTTACTCAAGAGAAAACAGCAGATTAGTTCCAAATCATCTTTCTTGACAAAACAGATTGGCAAAAGAGTTAATGAAAAATCAGTTAGCATTCTGGAACTCAATTCTCTTTCATTCTAATTAATATGTTTTGAATTTTTCAAATGGTACCTAATAATATATATATATATATATATATATATATATATATATATATATATATATATATATATATATATATATATATATATATAATCTCGGAAGTTTCTCAACCATTAAACCTAAAAAAAAAAAATATATTTAAAAAAAACAAAAAACCTGAAGTCCCAAGTCGTTCAGTGGAAAATCACTCATGTAAGTCAATTTAGTTTTTACAGTTATTATATTAGTTTGCTTCTAACATTATTTAAGGGATCATCAGTTGTTTACCATGAAAACTGTTTCGGGAATTTAATATATATATATATATGTATATATATATATATATATATATATATATATATATATATATATATATATATATATATATATATATAAACAATAAAATGCAGTTTAAATTCCCAGAGAAACTAACTAAATCCAAGATATTGCAGACTAAACATTCGTTGGAAAATTCATAAATAAAAAAATTAAAATTTAAAAAAAAAATTTTAAATATAAAATAAGTAAATAATTTTTTTTTAAAAACGGTGGGGTTAAGTATCTAACAGTGAAACAAAAACAGGAGACCTTAAGTGTCTAATATTAACACGGGGATCATCAGCTGTTTACCATGTAACTGTTTCGGAGATTTAAAAAGAGGACAGTTATAATATTCATGGCTCTCCAATGGTACTGATTAAACTACCATTTCCCCAATAATCAAGTGTCGAAATAATTCAGCTTAAAATTTCACTAATATATACATAAATAAATAAATAAATAATAATAATAATAATAATAATATATTACCCTTAAGACTACCGTATGATATGGTAATTTGCATATCAAATAACATTAATTATAACAATAATAATAATAATAATAATAATAATAATAATAATAATAATAATAATAATAATAATAAAATAATAACAATAATAATACTATCTAAACACTACACCCAAGAACCATTCTGCAATATGGTAGCTAGCAATAAAATTATATAGGAATTAAAGTTGCATTAAAAAATAAATAAATAAAAAATAACAAATAAAGCTTAAGTACCTTAGGTACCAGAAAGGTAAGTAGATAAGAGGAAGGAAACCATACAGATCTAAATACCCAATATATAGTCTAAGTATATAACAGTGAAACAAAAAAAGGAGACCATATATATATATATATATATATATATATATATATATATATATGTGTGTAAAATAAAAATGGAATAAAGAATAAGCAATTCAACAACTAACAAAAATAAACTCAAAAACTCATGTTGTAAAGTTCTACCGAGATATTTCGGCCGTCAAGATACGACCATTTTCGTTCGGTTGGTAAACTTTATTTCAAAACGGAAAAGTTTTCAAATTTATACAAAGAATGCGATTGGAAGAAAATGTCACGTGCAGAGAACAACAAAAAGGGGGAGTAGGGACGCGAGGAATGTTATGAAAAGAGAAAGAAAAAGAAGATGAAGAAGAGGAAGAAGAAGAAAGAGAGACCAATCAACCAGTGTCTTTAGAACGTCAGTTGAAGAAGAAGAAGAAGAAGAAGAAGAAGAAGAAGAAGAAGAAGAAGAAGAAGAAGAAGAAGAAGAAGTAAGAAAGAGTAAAATCGATATTTGACTGTCGAAAGCTGCTAAAGAAGAAAAAGAGAGAGAGAAAAAATCAGTGCTTGGATATCGCCTGCTGATTGAAATCCAAAGTCGGATTGAAAACGTCAAAAGTCTAATAGGATTAGTAGTAATTTGAAGCTGTTGACGTAGGGATTCGGAACAAGGGAGGAGGAGGAAGCAGGGGAAGAGGAGGAGGGGGAAGAAGAGAAACAAGGATTAAAAGTTAACCAAGTCATATTCATTTAAATTCATCTCATATAGAATCGATCTAGCAGAAGGAATGGAAATGTTATAGAAACCTTGTCTCTGGGCGATGGTGTTCTCATGACATAGGATAAGACAGGATTCTGTGAGACGTCGAAGTTTAGTATCATGAATATGTTTGATAGAAATTGCCTTATGTGTATTGAAGTGGTGGCCGTAAGAGATCATGTGAGTGCATAGTGCATTTGAGGTATCACCGTTTTTTATGGCACGATTGTGTTCATATATTCGTTTCTTTAACGGACGTTGTGTCTCGCCGAAATATATTTTTCCACAGTCGGCGCAAGGAATAGTATAAATTCCAGCTGTAGTGGGAGATGAAAGGACTTTATTTTTGTTTTTATGCATTTGTAAAATGTTTTTGATTGTGAGTGAGGTAGCTTGGATAATTCTAAAACTATGTTGGGAAATCGAAGAAAAGAGATGTGTGTTACGAGAGTTAGTAGGAAGGAAAACATTCCTTAATATGGGTTGTGTAGTATTAGGAGATGTATTAGTATTTTTGATCTTTTTTAGATGTATTTGAAACGCTTTCTTTTTAGCAGAAAGAATGACATGTTTGGGATATTTTAAAGTAGTGAGAGAGGATTCTATTTTATTATATTCCTGAGAGAGATGTTCAGGGCTGCAAATACGCAGAGCCCTGAGATAAAAACCGATTATCATGCTATTTTTTATATAGTTATTATGATGTGAATAATAATGTAAGTAATCATTTTTGTTGGTTGGTTTGCGATGGACTTGAAATGAAAGGTTGTTATTGTTTTTGAGGATGAGAATGTCAAGAAAAGCTAAAGAATTGTTTTGTTCACTTTCGAAAGTGAACTTAATGGAAGGTTCAACTTTGTTGAGTGCTTGTGCTAATGTTTCTATTTTATGACTAACAGGTAGAAAGATTAAAATATCGTCAATATATCTGAAATAGGTAGCATTTTTAGGGATACGGTAAGAAAAAGGACCGATTTCGAGGAATTCTAAAAACAGGCACGCTAATACGGGACTAAGGGGTTTCCCCATAGGTAAGCCGAATTTCTGTCTATAATAGTCATTGTTGTATTTAAAGAAAGTAAGAGAAGTTATCTTCCTAATGATATCTATAATGCTTTTGATTGGGAGAGAACAAGAGAAATTTATTTTGTTTAAGTGTTTGGAAAGTAGGTTGATGCATTTTTTTTACGGGTATATTTGTGTATAAGGAAGTGATATCAAGGCTGTTCATAGTATTATTATGTAAAGTAATATCTTGTAATTTTTTTAGGAGATGCCCTGAATTCGTTATGTGTGCGTTACTGATAGTACCTAGTAGTGGTGAATAGAATTATATATATATATATATATATATATATATATATATATATATATATATATATATATATATATATATATATATATATATATATAAGTCAATTCATATTATATTCCAATAAACATGGTTTTACTTTATTATTTTTATTTTTTCACATTTCCATAAAAATAACATTTCTGTGAGATATATTTTTTACGGTCCGTTTCATTTGTCTTGTGCCAAACAACATTTTTATGTCAATATCGTCTCTGCAACACTACAAAATCATCAGAAAAAATTCACAAAGAGCAAAAAGTTCTGGGATTAAAATGTCTTGAAAAATACCTACACTACACAGTTGTTTCATTTTTGGGTGAAAGCAAAAAAAAAACATTATTGAATATAATATAAACTGACTTATATTTGCTCTGTTATCAATAATTGACAATCATCGAGCTGAATCTTTTAAGGAGACTACAAAGTAAAAGGAACTGATAGTATATGCTAATACATATATTGTCATTAATAATTATGTATATATATATATATATAAGAAAGGGTATTTAGACATATTTTTAAACCGTTGTTTCGTAATAGTATTATTTTTTTTAAAACCATAACAATGGTGGTGTAAAATAAATAAAATTTATTTTAATCTTAGCTTTCGAGAATATACTTTTCCTTGTCAAAGAGTGTTTTTCTTTTCTTCTCTTTTTTCATCGTCCGATGGAAATGGACTTCGAGTCAGAAAATCACGTTATGTCTGAAGGCGAGGTCGCGCCGGTTTGAATAAGAAAGGGTATTTAGACATCTTTTTTAAACCATTGTTTCGTAATAGTATTATATTTTTTTTTTAAATATGTCTAAATACCCTTTCCATTTCCATCGGACGATGAAGAAAAAGAAGAAAAGAAAAACACTCTTTGACAAGGAGAAGTATATTCTCGAAAGCTAAGATTAAAATAAATTTTATTTATTTTACACCACCATTGTTATGGGTTTTTTTAAAACAAAATATAATATATATATTTATATATATATATATATATATATATATATATATATATAGAGAGAGAGAGAGAGAGAGAGAGAGAGAGAGAGAGAGAGAGAGAGAGAGAGAGAGAGCGCAGAATCCAATGGCCTCGGTGGTATCCAGTATGCCAATCACGCAACACAAAAAGTCGAGCACATAATTAAATAGGCAACCTAAAAGAAAACACAATACAATGTAGGATGAAAGTAAAATCAAAAGTAAAAGCGTTTGAAGGGATCCACTCAAGAAGGGAGGGATAACTCCATCGCAGAGAAAAAGATTGTTTGCTTCAGGTTGTAATTTTGTTTTGCTTGTTTTCCTTTTAACACTTGAGTGCATTTCCTGTCGTCAATGAGGAATATTTTTACTGAAATGAAGTCATAAAGTAAAAAATATATAGTCTTGAAATTCTTTCAACCTTAAAGCTATTCAAGATGATATTTTAAAAAATACTATTAGTCCCAAGCCCTTCGTTGGAAAATCTCCTTATTAGCATTAACCACAGAAACATTTCCTTTTTTTGGCTAAGATCAAAGTGTAGTATCTGTTCCGATGGATACTGCACCCCATAGACTGGTATTCTCTTGGCCTTCGGGGCTTGATTTACGCCTGTCTATGGGTCTGTCCTGTGCAGTTCTAGGAGGTCCACCCTCCCAGGCTTCGCCTCCCCTCTTTGAGGAGGAGTAAGTTTATTGCTTACTGCCTGAGGCGCCCCTACCGGGAAATGCCGACGGGGCTGCCCAGGCAATTTTTAAACCCCACTTTCCCGACCCGACCTTGGGTCACATCTTACTTGTGGGAGTAAGATAAAAACTGGCCTTGTGCCTAACTCCTGGAGAGGAGTAAATCAATACAGTGGCGGCGGCGGCGGCGGTGGCATATTAGCGATTGCAAAAACATGGTGCGTGAAGAAGGAAAATCGAAATGCTGGCAGACTGAACTGTGCCGTAAAAATATTCACTTGTCTACGATGAATGACAAGCCGTCTCGGGCTTATTACAACAAAATGACAGCTCATCTCTTCGGGATGCGTCTTTTGGCATCGGTACTATAAGAAAACAGAGACTATCAGTGTGTCAGTTTACTGAAGATATGGAAATAGTACGGTTCTGTGCTACCCTACAATGGCCATGGACAGAAGCTGAGCTTAGAGTCATAAAAACTTATGCATATATGTATGTTCTGCAATCATTTTAGACACAAACACATATCTCTATATAAAGTTAGGTATGTGTGTATGTTTATATATTTCTATGTATACGATTCACTACTAAGCTAACTGACTAATCCTTATGAATCCTTATGAATTTTGGAACACAGTTGCTAGGCATTAGAATGGGTAATGTAGGATATATTTAGTTTAATTTAGTTTATGTAAAGGGGGCAAAGAGGGGATGGGGGTGGAAGCCCTTTGTGAAAATTCAGAAACTTCTGATTTTTGTGAAATTTTATTAATAGATATTAGACATCAATTAATGAATATTCCTCAAATGTCAGTTTCCTTGGAGTATCTTAATGGGTTTTTAAGAGGCATAATATGAACACAACTCCCATTTGAAAATTCAAATATTTCAGATTTGGATTAAATTTGATCCAGTCATTAGACACCAATTAATAAAGATTCCTTAAATTTGAATTTCTTCTTGAGACCTCTTAAGATGAAACCATAACTTTTTAGACATTTTCTGGAATCAAAATCATGTAATAGAGTTTGATGAAAATTGGAATAAGGATTCTAAACATCAGGTTTAGTATAATCATATCTTGATTTTGATCTTCATCGGAGGACATAAAAGTGATGCAAAACTGTTCTGTTTGGGAATGAGCGACAGAATGCAGTAAAATGCATTTAAATATGGAACTATCCCTATCACCGCTTTGGTAGCGATATGTAATTGAATAAGTGTGTATTCGCTCAATAGCGCTTACAAAAAAAAAATGACAAAAAAACTTAGATTTAAGACGCTAAAAATCACACACATAATTTGACAAGAGCCCGTGGATCAGAGGTAAATTACTAGGCCACAGACGGTGTGGTCGTGGTTTCAAGCCCTTGTCAGTCGAGCCATACTGACGATTAGTAAAACTATGAAACGTGTCTACGGATTACTTTAGTGTATGTTTCAATAATATATATAGATTTATATATCTAAATGAATAAATGCGAAAGTTTTTCTTATTCATCACTCCTATATTACCATCAAAACGTGATGACGTTATCTAAATCAATAATATATTAGTTTTTATCTATCTTCCTCCCACAAGGTAAGATGTGACACAAGGTCGGGAAAGTGGGATTTAAAAAACCAGCGCTCGAGAATTTGAGCACTCTGGCCATTAAAAATTGCCTGGACAGCCCAGTCGACATTCCCCGGTAGGGGCGTCTCAGGCGATTAGCAATAAACTAACTCCTTCTCAAAGGGTGAGAAGGCAAAGCCTGGGAGGGTGGACCTCCTAGAACTGCACAGGACAGACCAATAGATCAGAGTAAATAAAGACCCGAAGGCCAAGACAATATCGGTCTATGGGGTGTAGTATCCATCTGAACAGATTTTACCTTCGCTTTTGGTGGTTTGAGTAGTATATTTTCGTTCCTCATAATACATTCCTCCCAGGCATTACCTTCTCTTTTCGTTCCTCACAATATCATCGTCCCATGATGACTTTCTCCCTGTTTTAGGGGGTCGGGATAGTTTACTATCTATTCTGTTTCATGGTACCATCCCCTCAAGCATTAACTCCTCTTTTGGGGGAAGGGGGGTAGTGTTCGTTCGTCATGATATAATCCTCTTAGTCATTAGCTTTTCCTGGGGGGGGGGGCGGGGCATTATGCAGTTTGTTCATTATGATATCATACTCCGGACTTAACAAAAATATGCGACCGGAGGGAGCATATATTTGCTAGTATATATATATATGAGTAAAATTAAATAAACATTAGAAACAGTCTATGTGGATCAACCTACGTTTTGACGCTTACACATCTCGTTCAGGACTGATATAAGTTCTAATTTATATCGAGCAGTTTTTGAAAAAATATTGGTTTTAAGTTCATGTTATCAATATATTTGAACTAATTTAATATATATACATATATATATATATATATATATATATATATATATATATATATATATATATATATATAGTTGTGTGGTTTTGGAGGAATACAAGCAGAGTGCTTAATTACATTTCTAAGATCATAATATATTTATTATACATAATAATAATATACAGTTAAATTTATATGTAAAATGAGAAATCCCACCTGTTTGGCTAGGAATACAACATGTTCCTTATTTGCCAGTGCTGCATGTGTTGGACGGCTTTTAGAAATTGATTTCCAAACTAACCTATCTCTTGCCACATCTTTATCTATCCCACTTTCTCGCAAATACATCATCATCAATCCATTCCATGTTTTCCTTGGCCTTCCTCAGCCAACTACTCTGCTACATCAACTGTTCTACATCCACTAACCAAAGGACTCTCATGCATTATTCCAATGTGACCAAACCAACGAAGTCTCCACTTCTGCACACATCTCCCTTTACTGTCCAGATATAATCTTCCTCTTGGGTGATCAGATCTAAGTCTGTCTTTAATCTTTAAGACTCACATTACACATCTACTATATCATTTTCATATCATTTCTCTTCATGCAACATATATCCTCAACCCTCTCTGGCCAGGGTTCACTTCCATACATCATTGCACTGCGTACACATGCCTGATAGACTATTCCCTTGGTCGACAGTCGTAACACTCTGCTGGTTAGTAATGCCAGAAGTTCCCTAAACATACTCCATCCACTCCTAACGCTTGCAATCACACCAGCACCAGCTCCTCCCTGTGCTCCAATAGTATCACCAAGGTAACAAAACCTCAATAGCCTCGCCATCCAAATATATTTTCTCCATATGTGAGTTCTTATCCATCTCAATTGTACACTTCTTGCACACAAACTTGTTGTCATCTCTCAACCTACCTGATCATCACTTTGGTCTTGCTAACATTCACTCTCAGACCGTTACTTTCCTTGTCTTTAACAAGTAAACAGTGCATTGTTTCACACGCAAGCACTACATCATCAGCATAAAGCATCTTTTTCCAGGCAACGTGTATGAAACTCCCTGGGCAACGCTTCTATAACACAAACGAAAAGCAACGGATTCAGTACAGAACCATGATGTACTCTTACATTAAAGCTGTCACTAAATGTACTGTTAATTCTAACACGACTTTAAGCATTTCTGTACATTGCTTGAACAACCTTCACCAACCACTCGCTTACCCCTAATTTACACATAGCCCACCAAACAACATCTTTTGACACTCTATCAAAAGCTTTCTCCAAATCCACAAAAGCAAAATACAGGTTCTTCTTCTTACCAAGATACTTCTCTTGCATTTGTATTTTAGGATTAATATAGCATCAGTGGTATTTTACCCAGGCATAAAACCAAACTGCATTTCATCTATGTTTATCTGACTTCTTATTTGCTGCTCAATTATTCTCGCAACCTCTTTCAGGATCTGATCCATCAATTTTTTTTTTTTGTTTATATGGAAATCGCTCCAGACAAAGCATGAAGCCACTTGATGTAAGGAGATAAGAAAATACTTCAAGGTCAAAAATTAGCCAACGATGAGTAGATTCCTACCCAGAAAACAGCAATTCTTCCCTCTTTGTCAGAAACATCACTCATGTAATGTGAGGACTAAAGAACAAAATAAGGGGAGCGAGCGTTACGAGGCTGCCAAAAGTAAACCCAATTGTAAGCCTCTGCGATGACCTCTATTTAGAGTTTACTCTTTACTTTTGCAACGATTCACAATTGTACTAATTCCCAGCTGGTGATACCAGATCAGGCTGCCCTGTGGCTCCCTGAGACGAAATTCACCTACATTGACGTTTTTTTTTTTGTTTTTTTTTTTTGTAAAACTTAATTATGTTCTACAAAACCAAAAACAAAAACAACAGCCCCTCTCCCTTTCTCCCTCCCCTTTTTTATTTTTATTTTTCCTACCCTACTCCCGGTCCTGGATATAACCTTAAACTACATCCGATGGTGAGATCCGGCTTACAGACTTTGGGGAATGTGGAGCCTCCTCTTAATTACCATTGCTCCCAGGTCCACCCTGACCCGGAGTGGTAGTACCTGTTAGGGTCCCAACTATGGGTTAAATAGAAACAGATATTAAAAGGGGACAGAAACAAAAAAGAGAAGAAAACAAGACCAGATTCGGCATTAAATAACCCAAAAAGGGTTGATATGCCGTAAAACAAAACTACCAAACTACCAAACCTAATTCCCAGTTTTTCGTCTTTTATGATCTGATTTGTCAAGTCTGTGATTATTTCAATGCTTGTTTCACCCGTAGCCTGCAACAATGCGTGATGGTCCTACAGCCTTACCGTTTTTAATCTTACTCACAGCTTCTCGTACAATTTCTTTCTCGATTCTTATAGCTGAACCAGATACTGCTTCAGCAACTTCTAGATTCTCACAGTTCCATGACAACTCAGTATTCTATGATTTCTCATAGTGGCATTATTAAATTAAGGTATGAAAATATAAATTATAAAAAAAAAGAAAGCTAAAAATTAAAAAATATAAAATTATGTAAAAGATATGTAACAATAACATCAAAAATTATTTAATATAAAAGATAAAAGAAATATAATTTTTTTTATTTATTAATATTTTATTTGTTATATATTTTTTAGATATTTTTATATTTATTTTTTATTTTTCAATTTTATCTCTATTCATAGTTATGGGCCATTTATGGGACTAACAGTGAGATTAAAATGCAAAATCCATATTCAAAATAGAAAAACAATAGCTTTCATATATACTGATCCTGTGTACGTGATCTATATCCTATGGTTAACTAATTTGCATAATGTTTTGCAAAAGGACATCTCATTAATTCACTATTTGTTTTTACTGTTTTATAATTTAATGATTGTTTTTATTTTATTATTGCACATAGTTGTATATTTTATATCGTAAATAAAAACTTAGCATTTTTGGTGAAAAGAGTCTTCTTCTAACGTTTTTAGGTCAATTTACTTTTTGGGGGCACCAATCGAGTTCTAAATTGTAAATTACTCCCACCCTCAAACACAACCAACATCACGGCCAAGCAAAAAAGTCAACCCCCCAAATTTATTTCATTACAAAATGAATCCTGCCATAATGCATTTTGGTTCGTTCATACACAAATAACCATTTTATTCGTTTGTTAGATTCTAAATTAAAAGCAAAGAGCCCTAAAACACACACATACACATACTACGGTCGAGAAAACAAGTCAGTGAGTAATCCCCATCCCTCAGTAACGTTTTACAAATATTTTTTATATCGTTGATAAAGGCTTAGTATTCCAGTCAATTTATTTATTTCGAGTTGCAATTTGTGGTTTCCACAATTTTCTTGGCCAACGCCGGGACACAGGTCTTGCTAGTAATTTATATTTGTCATCGTTTCAAATAGGTAAATAGTTTCACGATTAAAAAAGGGTAGATATGCCGTAAAACAGACAAACCATACCTATTGTTGTACAGGGTGAAAAAATTGATTAGACTACGATAAATCCCTATTTTCAAAAAGATATCGTACACCTGGAGTGTGTTCAACGGTTGGCAACCAGGATGTTGACAGGATTCTTTACACTTACCTACAAAGAACGGTTTTAAAGACTAAATCTGCCCTCACTTGATCAGTGAAGGATGCGAGGAGACCTGATTCTGGCATACAGAATCATCAACAGGAATGTAGACCTGCCTTTAGAGGAGTATTTCACCAAAACACCTAGGCACAGTCATCCGCAGAAGATGTACCATTGTCACGTTCGTTTCAACAGAAGAAAGTCAGCATTCTCTGTCTGTGTTTCTGCTCACTGGAACAGTCTGCCAGAGGAGGTTGTGATGATGCCTACCATATCCAGGTTTAAAGTCGCCTTGGACAAACATTCAGACGCTATACAGATGCAATATCTTCTAACTGTCTTTTTCCATGACTTCTTGAACCTTGCTATTTTTGGCAACAAAATTGATTGATTGATTGAACTCAGTTGTAGAAAAATAAATTGATATATTTTATTACCCCCTCAAAATGTATATTTGAGTGTGTTTTCCATGTCCAATCTGTGTCAAAGAGGCTCGTATCATTTATTTTTTGTTTGCACTTGCATCAGTTTGGCAAAAGGCTGCTGGATATGGGCGCTCTCCTCACTGCATGCATTACATAACACCTATAAAAGCCGTTTTTACCGCTTAACATTTGTCATATGATATTCATTTCATAGTTTATATCTAGTTGTAAAAAATCTTGAGGCATTTTTTTATTATTTTAATTTCAAATCAACTCCGAATTGCAGAAATAATATCATGTTGTGAATTATTTGTCATAAAATATTTTATTTCAATAAAAAAGAAAAATGATTTCAACTCCTTCTGGCTATTTGTATAATCTCACAGGCAAGCAAGATGGCTACCCTGTCATGTATTCAGGCAATGTTCGTCTGGAAATTATCACTTCCTTCAAGGAAATTGAGCTGCTAACATTAAATCAATATTAACTGTGTAAAATCTTTTATGTTTTTTCAAAATTCAAATTCTTAAGAATTCTTTTTTCCATTTCGTTATTTTCCAGACATTTAAATGCACAGCAGGGTTGACAGATTTAAAATGTTGTTAAATATCACACATTAGTATTACTACTTCCTTGTGTATTGCAGCTGAGTATTTGTTACTAGAACTGTACTCGGTATGTCAGTGAGACGGTATGGGTGACTCTCTCTGTTGGCAAAATGAGGTTTAACTACCTTTCGATTTTTTTCTTTTTTGGGGGGGGGGGGGTCGCTCCAGACAAGGCATGAAGCCACTTGATGTAAGGAGCTAAAAAAAATTGTTGTGACCCTGTTTAGGGGCAAAAATGAAGACACGGAACACGGGGTTAGGTGACCAATATATATTGAAGAAAAGATATGTACAGAGAACAAGAGAAGTGGTATATCAGTCCTGACTGCCAGGGTAGACTGGAGTTCAATCCAATTACTAGAAGCCTAAATGCTTCCAGTATTTCATTAGGAATGGACGAGTCCAACTGTTTGTCATATATGTATGGCACCATAACAAAAATTATCACTTCAAGATAAAATACTAGCCAACAATAAGTGTTAGGTAGATAAATTCCGACCCAGAAAATAGCGATTCTTCCCCCTTTGTCAGACACATCGCTTGCATTGTTTGTACTTGCATAATTTTCTTTGAAATTGTTGTGACCTTAATAATTTAGACAACATGGTGGTATATTTAATAGAATGTATTTACAGAAGTACAGAATAGTATGTTACAGAAGTTCTGCGTCGGATACTGTGGCTATGACTGCCACTTATGACTGCCACTAATGACTGCCATGACACTTAATCGTAGCTTTATTCATAGTGTCTGGAAGAGTCCATCTATTCCCGAAATAGGGTAGATCAACATCACACCATAACAGAAATCATGTGATTTTTACCTTTTGAAAACAAATCTTTTTATTTTTTTTATTTTAATCACCCCCAAAAAGGCATATCGCAACTGAAGCATAACGGCCTACTGTGATAGGGGCCAGATTTATAGGGGCAACCTGGGTTGTAAACTGGGCAGCGATCAAAGTAATAAATCTTCCAGAATATAGGGTCCTCTATAATTTTTTTATGGAAATCGCTCCAGACAAGACATGAAGCTACTTGATGTAAGGAGCTAATAAGAAGAAACTTATTATTGTAAAGAAGTAAATGCCTATTGGCCTTAGTTCTGAAAAGACCAAGACTATAAGTGGAAAAAAAAACAGTCAACAAGAAGAGTTCCACAAGCCTGCATTTCTTGGAAATAAGCTACTGGAATCGGAAGCATGAATGAGGTATCAAAATAGTGAATTGATGGAGACCACTAGACCAACGAGTCAAACGAGCTGGAACAAAGGAAGCAGGGAATAGATCAGACAATTCTAAAAAGCACATGTCATAATAGTATTTATAGAAAAGACTGGGACTAGCAACATCACGTCTGTGAGAGAGAGGGTGCAGAGAAGAATAAAGGGTGGAGCCAATCAAATTGCAGATACATTTCTGCACCTTATCAAGAACCCTCAAATGGGACAGAGATTCACCCACCCAAATATGACAACAGTACTCCATACATGGTCTGATAGTAGATTTGTGAGAAAGTGTTTGGATTTATAGAGAGAATCGACTTTACGGGAAGTAGAAAAAGCAATGGATCTAATGTATGAATTCCAAGAAAGATTTGACATAAAGAAAATCCAAGAAGTTTCAGAGTCGATTTCTCCTCAAGAGCAGAGTCATCCATGATAATCTCAGGAAGAAAAGGGACACGCCTACGATTGAAAGACACGAACTGAGTCATAACAGGATAAAACGAAACAAGCCATTTCGTGCTCCAATTCACAACCGAACCCATTTTCTCTATATAAAGTTAGATATGTTTATATATTCATATATTTGCATGTACAGGATTCACTTCTAAACTAATTAATCGATTATTATTAATTTTGGAATATAGCTGTTGGGCCTAAGGGGTCGTAATGTGGGCTATATTTTGTTTAAGTTAGTTTTATGCAAAGAGGATGGAAGCCCTTTATGAAAAATCAGATACTTCCGATTTTTGTGAAATTTTACCAATAAGTATGAGACATTAAGTAATAAACATTTTAATTTCTTTGGAGTATTTTTTTCCTAACAAAATGAAATGTAACTTCTTTGAAGCCATTGATGCATCGGTGCTCGTATATGGAAATAGCACTTGGACTTTCACCAGAAGATTGGAGAAGAAAATTGATGATGTATACATCAGAATGCTAAGAGCTGCCTTTAACATCTTTTGGCGACAACACCCCATGAAAGAGCAACTCTATGGACACCTCTTTCAGATTTCAGCCCTGATCAGAGAGAGAAGAACCAGATTTGCTGGACATTGCTGGAGGGCTAAAGATGAAATTATCAGCTATGTTCTTTTGTGGATGCCAAAGCAGGGATGTGGCTCAGTGGTTAGACTGCACGGAACCTACATCAAACAACTAACAGAAGACTCACAATGCACCGATGAAGACCTATCAGGTGTGATGGAGGATAGAGCGAGATGGGGTGAGAGAGTCAGGAGGATCCGTGACACCACCACGACTAGATGATGATGATGATGGAGTATTTTAAAGAGTTTTTAGTTGGCATGATATGAGCACAACTGCCCATTTGAAAATTCTAATATTTCAGATCACCAATTAAGCAAGAATACTTAAATTTAAATTTCTTCTTAAGATCCCTTAAGCTTAAACCTTAAATTTTAGACATTTTCAAGAATCATATCATTTAATGGATTCTGATCAAAATTAGAATAAGGATTCTAGACATAAGGTTTAGTAGCGTTATATCTTGCTTTTAATTTTCGTAAGGGGACATAAAAGTGGTGCAAAACTATTCGGTTTCGTGAATTAATGTTACACGTCCTGGGACGGGTATTCTTCTACTTATTTATAAAAATGCTTGTAGGGTTTATACGTTTCTCTTTTTTTTTTTTTTCAGTCACTACACTATTTTATAACCTTTTATGCGATTGTGAAATGTTATACAACTATCATCCTTCTTAGATTCCCTCGATTTTCATCTTCCTCGAGCGGGGGGGGGGGTTATTGCGTGCTTACAAGTGGAATAATCGAGAGTCTCACTTAATTAAAAAAAAATAGTTAAGTTGTGTGTTGTTGCTGCATTAAGTACATACACATTATGTTGTTTCATGGATTTTGGGAGACTAAAATTCGTTTTATTATTTTGATTGTGAACAATCTGAAAACAATTTTCGGTACTACTCCAGATGAAGCGCCTAATTTCCGTGACTGCTCGGCGGCAACGATCGGGCAGGTCGCAAAAGCGCCCGAGAGCTGCCAAGACGAAAACGAGGCTGAAGCAGAGCAGCCGACAATAATTGGAAGAAACTGCTAATCAAAACAATAATGAATTTTCAGCAGTTGTGCCAGGCCGAAAAATTTTCTGCGGGAAGTCTGCAACCCTCGGCGACTCGGAGACCAAGAGCATACGGTGGAAATAGACGAGTCTCTATTCAACCGCCGGAAAAAAACAATGTTGGCCATGTTCTTCAGCCGCTCTGGGTCTTCGGGAGGGAATACGACCCCGCAGAGAAGGAGGGTTTCCTGGTGACAGTGCGTAACAGGAATGCCGAAACCCTCTTTCCAATAATCAAGCAGTTCGTTGCACCTGGGACCATACGGTAGTATCCGATTGTTGGAGGACGTACAACAGGTTAGGAGAGGAGGGGTATCAGCACCTTACGGTGAATCATAGCGAGAACTTTGTCGACCCGACAATGAGGGCTTGCACCAATCACGTCGAGACGATGTGGAAGGAAGCTAAACAAAGAAATAAGGAGTGCGGGACGAGCAGAGCACTCGTAGACGGCTATCTGCACGAATTCATGTGGCGTCAGAGATTTCAAAACGGCCCCTTCGACGCCATATTAACGCAGATAGCAGAAATCTACCCCGTTGACCATCCTCCTTCCACAGCCTTGACGACCCCCTCATCTTCTGCCTGTCTTTCGTCGATGTCGGCATCTGCGCTCAGCACAACAAAACAAGCGGTAGGAAGACCTTTCGAACCGGCCGCAAACGTATCCGTAAACCCTGACTCTCGACGAGAAAATATATGAAATCCCCCCCCCCCCCGCCAAAAAAAATATATATATACAAAAAACACTTGCCTAAATATCCTTAAAAAAAAATTACATTTACTTCTTTGTTTTATGTAAACACTCTTCCATTTTACGACTTTCAGTTTTGCTTCAGCCTCGTTTTCGTCTCGGCAGCTCTCGGGCGCTTCCGCGACCTGCCCGATTGTTGCCGCCGAGCAGTCACGGAAATTAGGCGCTTCATCTGGATAGTACCAGATTATGCTTTACAGAAGTTATTAAAATAAAAACATGCAAAGTCAAGCAAAGCCGATAATATATTTTTTAAAGTTACAATATCAACCTATTTGTTTTGTAGAAAATATTGTTGGTTACGATGTATGTAATTATGTGTCTTCCTATTTACTTGCCTCTTCACCAAAGCAAAGTTAGACACAAGGTCGATTTTTAATGTGGGCTAATCCAGTTCCCAAAAAGGGGGGGGGGCACTGAATTGGGACAAAAATTAAAATTGTCTCAATCTAGAAGGATTTCTCCTTCATTGACCGAGTGCATAAAAGATAAAGTGTAATATCAGAACAGATACTACACTTGAAATTTTTGATTTGTGAAAAAATATAAAAATACTATTTAAATTTATAAGGCCAAGGAACTGTAAATTATAAATTTAGCGAACAAAAATACAGTAATTAAATAAACAAACAAATTAAGAACAAACGATGAATAATTTTTAAAATGAAAACGATAAATAAATAATTAATTTTGTAAGTTTAATGAAAGTGAAAAACTATTTGGAAATAAATATATAAACATTTCGTTTTGTTTAAATTATATTTCTTGTTCTGAAATAAGATTATTTTTAAAGTGTTCAAAATTTAATTTAAGTTTAATTTAATGTTTTAATCGTTGTCTTTTTTCTAGCACATATTTGAACTGGTTTAGAATTTTATTAAACACGAAGAACTTTTTGGCACAAAAAGTAAACTTTGAAAATTCTTTTTATACAAAATGAAACAAGTTTTAACAGAATTTCTAGTCGATAATATTTTATTGCTAACAAATTGCTTAAAAAAATGGTGTCAACAGGTGGACATAAAAGTTCAATTTTATATACATTCAAAATTAAATTTGAATTTTGTATCAGGGCAAACAGAACGTTTTATTTTATACAGACTTGTTATTGTGTAAAAATAATATTTCAAACTTTAGGAAAAACAAGGAAGTATTTGTTTTTTATTTTATATTTTCCTATCAAGACAGGTTTGTCATCCATCTTGAATTTTTGTCAAAACGGGTTTTTGTATAGTTTTATCTTCAAATTACTCTCAGACTCCCACCTTGAAAACGACATGAACAAAAAACATCAGTATCATTTTTTAAATATCAAACAATTACTAAATCAAAGATGAAATAATTTAAGAGAGAAATCACCACCGTCATGTGTCTACATATAGTGTGTAACCATTCCCTCCAAATTGTCTTGTTTATCTTCTTAGCACCAACCACTGTGACGTCGGCAGAAAAATGAGAATCAATGAACGACGGCCACGCTCAAGCTGCTTACGTGCTAATCTGTCGTCCAGATAATATGTGGGGATCAAAGAAGTGGTCACCATAGTGTAACAATGGTACAGCCAAAAGCCATCGTCTATATCTCATTCATACCAGGACTCAAGCTATATGTTTAAAAGGCTCATCTACATATCAATACTGTTGTCATTACCGACCTACCTACCTATGCTATCTACTTATAATAATATATCAATTCCGCAGTTTCTATCAATACAACTAAACGTATTAAAAAAAACACAATTCGTATGAATCAGCATGATACGACTTTCGACCGCATCGATTCTTTTGTTGGCATTGATTACCCTGATTCTTTCTAAAATCAGGTCCTGACAGGAAGAACCTCATGAAGGTTGCCCATAAGCCATTTTTTTTTTAACTAATAGGTCACCATTTATCAAGCCCAAACGCCACTTGAGGATAAAAGTTAATGAGATGGATAGATTGTCAGTTGAAAAATGAAGAATATTATGGGAATATTAAAATGATTAATGGAATGAAATGAGTTTGATTGCTTTATGACAAGTATTTGTTGACATCGGATTTGAAGCCGCCAGTGTTGTAATCTGCAGAGAAGTAGTCTTGTGGAAAAAGGTTTTCACAGGTGGGAAGCTCTGTCTCTGGAAATTCTGTCTGGCGCTAGGCACATAGGGGAAGTAAAAAAAAAATTTTGTGGTAGGTAGACGAGTTCTTGCTGTGAATGTTTTAGTGAAAGTGTGCGACCGACAAGATTCGAACCTGGCATGCCCAGGTCATCAATCCATGACGGTATCCGCGTAACCACCACCACCTCCCTAAAACTATAGGTTGTTATTCTAGACAGAATTTGTAACTTTCAGTGACGCTTTCATTTCTTGAATACATTTTCGATTTGATTTAAAAGTATTAGATTTGTGAAGGCTTTATATTTGTTATTCATTTGAGGAATTCGATGCAATTCTTGGAGGATATTGGATTTTTTTTTATATAAAAGATCAACGGAAAGTGTTTCGAAGAAGTTGGCTGCATTTTCTTTTTTCTTCTACATCTGCCCTCTCAAAATGTAATCAATTGGTTCCTTAGCCGGTGGTCCAGTCTTTCACAAGATCTCATCGGAATTAATTGAGAACCTTTGGACATTATGTATGGAACGAACAGGCAGCTAGATACCGACCTCGACACAAAAATAAAATCCAATTTAAATACATTTAAAATTGTTGTCTTTATATATAAAATCGAAAAGGCACTGAAATTTAATCAACTTTTCTCGCAAGATCTCATTGAAAATTCATTGATAACTTGTGGATAGATCGTGTGTACAAACAGACTGACATGAATAAATACATAGCCTCAATCCAATGAATATTGGCACAAGCAATAAACAGATACACAAAAAGTTTAGAAAATTGCGAAGAAACTGAATGAGTTTACAAGAAAGCATCATAATAAAAAAAAACAGAGATTACAATATAAGTAGAAGTCAAAAAGAAATACAAGAGAAAGTACTTAGAGAGTCTACATCTCCTCCGACGATACATTCACACACAGTTGGAATAAATATATAGAAGATGCTGCCAAGTCTGCTGCAAAGAAGTTAGGCTTCCTTTACCGGGATAGAAATCTCCTCACATCTACCAGTATCTCATATTTCTATCAAGCCACCATTCACACATGGAGCATTGTTGCCACATCTGGGCTGGTGCACCAACCACTAGTGTCTTCCTCTTAAACAATGTTGCAAAAGAGAATTTCTAACTTGATAGGTTCCACACTGTCTGCCAAGCTCCAGCCCTGCCGCATCGCTACAGTTTTGCATCCCAGTGCTTGTTTTACAAGTACTTCCACGGAATGTGCTCTGATAAACTTACTGCACTTCTACTTCTTCAACGTAAATACCCCCGACCCAACCGACTAGCACTAAAATCACACCCTTTCACTGTAGAAGTCTCTAGATGCCGGAACATTTTCCTCTCTGATAGCTTCTTTCCTAGGACCGCTTGCCTTTGGAATTCCTTTCCTGCTCACCAATGTGCAGAAATTTAAATGTAATGTGAACAAACACATCTTGGTGCCGAACTCCCCATCTAGCTTGCCCCTATAAATGTGACCCCTATAACAGTGGCTCGTTCTGCATTCAAATGGCAATATGCCTTGTTTAGGGTGAACAAAATAATAAAAATAAAAAAATTAAATTAAATTCAGATTATTAAATTGGCCATAAAAAAGTTATCGACTTCTCAGATTCCTTGTGAGCACTTGAAAACTAGAAAACAACGAACCTCGTAACCACAAAACTAAAAGACAAAATAGATATAACCATCATCAGTACCGAGAACTGAATGTTTTCCCCTGATTAAAAATTTCCAATTGATGTTTCAATAAATTGTATTATTCGGACTATTTTAATCTTTGTTGTTATCCTCACAACGATGTCACCTTTGGTGCATCTTTTCGAACTTGGGAATCATAATGTTGAACTCGGGAATCTATACGGAATTTCGAACTGAGCCCTTTATTTAATCCAAGACACAAACTTTTGTACGCTCAGCAAAGTACATACACACCTCTCACTTAACATATATACACAGTTCGCACATACTCTCTCACTAGCAAAACAGGCATGCTTATATGCACACACATCTACATGCCTATTCCACTGACACGTACTGCAACATGCAAACTCGCACGGCGCCAGCCGAAATGAACATGTGCACTCAATTTGTCTTTACAGATAAAACACCTTTCACTTAGAACGTTTCTTGGACTCTCTGAACTCTCATTCATTTCCAATAATTTATTTTGAATTGTCTTAACAAGTTGTGAATAAAAATGAATTACTTTTGTATGGATAGACTTTGTCATTCTTTCGTTTGATATGTCCTATCTTCAACAACTGAGGTTTTTTGGAGTTTTTTTAACATTAATTAAAATTAATTAAATTTGTCGCTCGATATTATTTGGATTATTCCGACTACTGTTATCATCTTGGTTGTTATTTTCCCAACGTTTCGGCCGATGTTACCGCTGACCTTTTTCAGGTGCATCTATTCGAACTTGGGAATCTTTATGTTGAACTCGGGAATCTATACAGAATTTCAAACTAATTTCGAATTAATGACCCTTCTGTATAAAACATACATCCTTACATCTTTATAGTCAGTGTCGTCACTGTTATTAATTCAAACATCTAATGGTTGTCAGTGCTGTAATGCAATGAGAGCCTGTTTATTGGCAGAAATGGTCCCATGGGACATTTTATGGTGTTTGCTTTGACAAAACACTGCCAGGAAATGGTTCCATAATGGATAAATTTATAGCATTCTCATAAAAGACATGTTACATTGTCATTAAATAGCACATAGGTCATCTTTAAAGAGAATAAGGATTTAGTTTTATCCATTAGACTAAAGGCAAATAATTTCAAAAAGATGTGAAGGATTAAAATATTTGATTTTCTATTTTTATGAGGACCCCACTAGGAGAGTACTATTTGTAAAAACACCAATGTGCTATTTTTTTAATCATCATCATCATCATCATCCAGTTTTGGTATTTACGGTGATGTGAGTGTTCCGGACTCCGTGATGGCCAACACCAGGCAACGTCTAACGCAGTCTTTGCAGTCTGATCCAAAGGTTTGATATCAGTCATGCTACATGCAGTCAAATCACTTCTTACGCACTCAAGCCAAGTCTTCCCTGATCTACCACGCTCCCTAGTGCCTGGCGTACCCAGGCATGTTATGAAGTTGATGCAAGAGGGGCACGCTGTACATAGCCAAACCATCTGCGATGCTAAGCACATAAGGCATCCAAAATCCCACTAATACCAAGCTTCTGATGATGCACGGTTGAAGAGATTCTTTTGTCTAGTTTTCTGCCGCACATCTACCATCCATTATAAAATAACAATAAAAAAAAAATAATACTCTGCTGGATACAAAGTCACATCGATATCCATGGCAACAATAGAGCGACAAAAGTATCAATTCAATTAAAACAAACTACATGCAAAATACCATTCCCCTAATTTGGCAGTCTCCAGTCACCTGTGTATCTCGTTAAGTCAAGATGATTTTAATGACGTTAGTTATGCAGTGTTTTATTTTGCAGGAAAGTGTCACTGTTCTCCCACATACAGGAAGCAGCCCGTAGTATTGTGTTCTACAGGCGGGAAGTTCTTGGAAAAAAACTTTGTTCATGGAAGTTCTGTTTATTTTGAGGTACACATGTAACTTGTGCACTACAATTTTATGTTTCCTCCATTGAGAATGGTCGACATTACATAAAAGATAACCTCTATTTTGAAGTGGTCAGCCCACAATCAGTTTTTGCGGGGAGATGTCACCGTCCTCCCACATACAGGGCCTGGTATACCCAAATGGTCACCCATCTAGTACTGACTCAACATCGTTTAACTTCGGTAATCTATTGACATAGTGTCTGAGATTGGTTTATTTGCTGACGACACCACGCTTTACTCTCGCCATGTTGGCAAAACAGACGCGATCATATCTGAGGCAATGGCTGAATCCTTAGAAAATGACCTCCAGGCTGTAGTGGATTGGGGCCATAAATGGTTGGTGACTTTTAATGCCGCAAAGACTAAGCTCCTTTCCTTCAACAACTACAAGAAGCCTCTCCATCCACCGATTGTCATGGCAAATAACACCCTACCTGAGAGTTCATCATTCAAACTCCTTGGCCTAACCTTCACAGGTAACATGAATTGGAACACATACATTGAAGACATTGCCAAGGCTGCCGCAAAAAAGGGTGGCTCCCTCTACCGTGCTAGTGGACTCCTTACACCTGACATTATCCTGTATCTCTACAAAGCCACCATTCGCCCATGCATGGAGTATTGTTGCCACATCTGGGCTGGTGCATCATCTACTAGTCTCTCCCTCCTTGACAAAGTCCATAAAAGAGTAGTCAACCTAATAGGTCCCTCACTGTCAGCTAAGCTCCAGCCCCTGTCCCATCGCCGCAATGTGGCATCCTTGTGTTTGTTTTACAAATACTTCAATGGATTATGCTCCGATGAGTTGGCTACTCTGGTGCCCCTCGACGTAAATTCACTAGACTAACTCGACATTCTACTAAATCTCATTCATTCACTGTAGAGGTCCCCAGATGCCGGAGAGCATTCTACTCAAATAGCTTCTTTCCTCGTGCTGCTGGCCTCTGGAACTCCCTCCCTGCCCCCTGTTTCCCCGACAGTACTGACATGCAGAAATTTAAAACTAATGTAAACAGACATCTCGCTGCTCAGATCCCAATTTAAGCTGAACCACCAATCCTTCTCCCCTTTTCCTTTTTCTCAGTAGCCCCTTACGTTTACAGAGGCGTCCTGCCTTGTTTGGGGTGAATCATGTAAAAAATAAAAAAATTAAAAAAAAAATTCAATGAGTCAATTCATTTCATTTTATCAGATTCAAAAATGTATAAACTGAAAAAGTATAAGATATATAAATGAAAGTGAAGAATACCCGTCCCAGGGCGGGTAAAATTAATTCCCCAAACAGAACAGTTTTACACTAATTTATATCCCCTTACAAAGATTAACATCAAGATATAATGATACTAAACCTTATGTCTAGAATCCTTATTCAAATGTTGATCAAAATCCATTACATGATTTAGATTCGGTGAGACTGGTAGACATTACATAGAGGATAACCTCTATTTTGTAGTGGTCAGCCTTCAATCAGTTTTTGTAGGAAGGCGTCACCGTCTTCCCACATACAGGGCCTAGTATACCCAAATAGTCACCCATCTAGCACTGGCCAGGCTCAACACGGTTTAACTTTGTTGATCTATTGATAATCGGTGTCTTAACGTGCTTATGCTGTATATACATGAATGCTAGATAGAAAAATATTTATTTGATGATTCAATTAATTTTTTGCAGTTGTCAGCCGCCATCTGATTTTGATAAGGTGTCACCGTTTAATAGCATTATATCTTGATTTTAATCATCGTAAGGGAACATAAAAGTGATAAAAAAACTCTTTTGTTTCGGGAAGTAATTTACAATCCTTTCTGCAGTCCAAGCATATTTGGTATAAATAAACTTTTCTACCAAGTTTCAGTCATTAATTCCAACAGTCTTTGTTTTTATCGCTGTTCAATGATATACATAGACACTTTGGTTATCGTCTCATCTGTAGGAGGTGTGATACTGAATGATCTTCACACTCACCGGACCTTAACCCCCAGATTTTTATCTGTGAAGGTATCTAAAAAAATGTTTATCAAAACCATCTCCAGACTATTTCTGAACTGAAGAGGGCCACCAGAGCCAAAATCAGGATTATTTACAATTTTGCACTTTGTATCATTGAAGAGCTATAAAACAAAGGTGGCAATATATATGTCGTAGTCGTGGAGCTATTCTGACAAGACGTCTTGGTGTTGGGAGTCCGGGAGTAAGCCAAGGAGTCCGGGGGGGGGGGGTATGAGTGACATATTTGTTCTGATCAGTTTCTCTGTCAATAGCTCTATGCCCATGTGAATCAGATCTGCAAAACTGTTATATTGACCCCGCTAGTCTAGAACGTCTTGGAGTAAATATCCGTTTGCATTTATTTGCTGCTTTGTCAACGAAAGTGTTGTCTGGGTTCCAAGGACGAAAAACGGTTTAGCTATCTGAAAGGAATGACTGAACAGGAATGACTGAACAGGAACTGAACAAGACATTTGACTCTTAGAAAAAAATATAATTTATTTTTCAAATTCCATTTTATCAGCACAAATTAGTCAGACTGCTGCAGTCGGTGTCTGTCGCATTCAGTAGCGGCCATGAAACTGAAAAACTCTTTCATGAAAAGAAAGGCTGTCATTCAAAAGACACCCCTTCACTACTCGTATACACAAGCAAGCAAAAATCTTTAACCTTTGAAAGTCCAATCCTCTCAACACATCAACTTTGCCGAATTCGCCTGCATTGATCTCAATCCACTTGCTGACAGCTCGATTATTTCAACACAGGACTTTGAGGGGGGTGGGTTAACTGACAGCTGCCAGTAAGCTTATTTTTTAATTGATTCTGAGAACAATTCTTGGGGCGATATTTCGCCCATCTTAAAAAAATGGTTGCAATCTTAATTAATTTCAATTAATTATTAAACCAATCAGTGGATTGTGCCATACAGAGATTTTGGACCGTTTTATTTGTACCAAATATGGCTGGGTTACAAAAAGGGTTGTGATCCCAACACATCGTTTCGAACCCTCTCATACTGTTGTTCATCATTCAGGTGACAATCTCATTTAACCTTATCCACAAGTGACTTTATGGTCTTTATAAGTGGTTACTCATTGGTATTAAAAAAACTATGTAGACAATAGTACTGGTTTAAAAAGTACATGTAGCACTTGTTTGAGGGTATCTTTATTAACAGCCACGATAAAGAGATATGACCTGTCAAAGGTCAACATTGGTTAGGAGATGGAAATTAATCTCCTAAACACATGTTTGCCAGCACACATCGGAAACAAAAAATGACAAAAGGGGTTGGTTAAATAAATATGCATTAATTCACAGTTTTTCTTCACAAACAGAAAGTAGTTTGTTTTGTTTTACGTTATGTCAACCCTTTTCGGGTTATTTAATGCCGAATCCGATCATTTTGGTAATAGTTTTTATGTTTCAAGTTCTTTATATGTTCAACAATTTATTCGTGGTGTTTGGTTTGGTTGTTTTGTAGAGGAAAAATGCTGTTTTTGTTTTTGGCTTTGCAAAACATGATTGAGTTTTTAAAAGGAAAAGGAAAAAAACAATAACATCAATGTTTGATGCATTTTTAATCAGGAAGTTGGTATCTTCAGTCAGCATGATCTGATAGCACCAAAAACAGAAAGTAAACAAACAAACAATTAATACATGTCCCAAAAGCAATCGCATGTGGCACAAGTCATGTGAAAAAACATGAGGAATTTACTCACAATCAACACATGAGAGTTCCTAGCAGAAGCAGGTCCGAGACCTTGCAGGTTTGCTTCGTTCAGTGAACAGCCTGCAAAAAAGGAAAAAGTCTCATTCTCAGATTTCACGAGAACTGGGACATGGTCACGTGTTCTCAGTAGATTTTGGGATTTTACCCTTTTTCTACTCTGAATCCCAAAACCCTGAAAAAGAGATAGTTTTGAAGGGAGGTAACTTTGTCATCCCTGCATCAGTATATTGTGTCTAGTAAGATTGCAAGAGAAATAATTGGCTGCCATCTCTTCAGGTCAAGTATGAACTGCTATTGCTGCTTTTTTGTTGTTCTTTTTATTGTTGTTGAATGTATAAGACTTCTGCCCAGAGCCCACAAAGATCGTGCCTCAGGATTGTCTGGTTTGCATGAAGTCCTCCTCGTTGATCGTAGCTATTCGTTATTCCTGCAATATTGCAGGTTTTACCCCCCCCCCAACACCCCCTGAGCACCAAGGTTCCGCGGTTGCATACGAAGTCGAGGACGGTTTTTCCCAGCACACACAAAAGTATGGCGGTTACACATGCACAGAAGAAAATTTTTTATCATCGCTCTGTGGATTTGCGACTCTACACCTGACACTTCATTATGATGAAGCAGAGACGACCAGATGATGACGGATCCTGATGTTGATTCCTGGATTTTCACCAGAGCTCTGTTACTTGGGTTGCAGCCCTAATATCTATTGGGCATCAGACCTGTAAGCCATGTGTGGCTTTGCCAGAGACCAGAGTTCCAGTATAACTTTGACCCAACCACATTGCCACCGCCTCTACCACACTGGGGAAGGGGTGGACTTTAGGAGAAGATTTGTGAATGCCCCGCACACTCTAATACACTCTAAACTACCCCTGCAGGTTTTTGTGTTTCCACAAAAGATGAAGAACTGGAGATTTGCTTATCAATAACTGTTATCAAGTAGTAAATGAATATGTAGAACAGGTATGCGCTCTGTTGCAAGCACGCTTGCAGCCCACATAAAAGATACTGCACTGTCATAATTTTACGACCAAAATTGCAGTTTTTGTAATTTAAACTGGGTAAACGTGCGCTGTCTTTTATTCAGAAGCATATATCTCATTTTATCGATTTAAAAAGCAGAAACGATATTCAAATGCATCTGGATGGTAGGTGTGACCAATATTTCACGATTTTTTAACCACCATGAATTAAAATTTCAGAAAACTCCATAAAATTTAAATGAAACCTAGATACAGGAATGATTAAAAAAATCATTTGTATACATATTGCATGTTTAACCATCATCATCATCATCATCATCATCATCATCATCATCATCATCATCATCATCATCATCAGTTTAACGTCGGTTTTACATGCTGGCATGTGTTAGACGACTTTCAGAAATTGACTTCAAAGTTAACCTATCTCTGTCCAGGTCTTTATTTATTTCTCTTTCTCTAAAATCCATCCTTATCATTTCCTACCATGTGGCCATTGGCCTTCCCCTGACAACTCACCCTGCTACATCAACTGTTCTACAACTACTAAGCCAAGCACTCTCATCCATACTTTTAACGTGATCAAGCCAACAAAGTCTCTTGTTCTGCACATTCTCTATACTGTCTAGATTTAATCTTCCTGTGAGCTCATCAGGTCTAAGCCTGCCTTTAAGATTCACATTACACATACATTGTATCATTCTCATATCATTTCTTTCCATGCAACTGATCAGGTTTCACACTGCATACACATGCCTGATAGACTCTTCCCTTGGTTGATAGTGATAACGACCTGCTGGTTAGTAATGGCAGAAGTTCTCTCAACTTACTCCATCTCTTACAATCAAACCAGCATCAGCTCCTACCTGTGCTCCAATAGTATCACCAAGATAACAAAACAAGTTTCACTGCAAATGAATAAGTTAATAACATTTTTTATTGTTGCGGAGAGAAAACATTACATGTTATACCCTTTAAATAAGTAAATATGTGAATAACTACGTATCTAGAGATTCTATTTTAGTAGTTTTTTGCAAAAATGTGTATTTATAAGAAACGGAACAATATCATTGGTTAATCGTATCTGTTGTTTTTCCAGTAAATATTAACATACAGTGAATCTCCCACAGCTTATGCTATTGAAAGAAGTATCGGGATAGAATATGTAGTCGATGAAATAGATTGGAATTCTTTTTATCATTTCAGTGAATAACTTGGATTGTAAAATTTTGTTATTCACTGGCTAGGCAAAATCAAATATCAATTGTGCAGATGCAATGCTATTCAGGTCTGATGGCAAGAATTCAACAATATAACCTTATATTAAAATAAGTATATTTAGCTTCTATCAACATACCTGAAGATAATTCAAAATTTAACAAGAAATACTTATATTCGATGTTGATTTCTAATCATCCAAAAAGTACTGAAGCTTCTGCGGATTTTTAAGATGTGACAATTCTATTCTGATATTTGTTGCTGGGGTGGGAGGCCAAATTTACTTTATAATGCAGCAATTGAAAAGCTAAGAGCGGCGCAACACAAAGTGGAACGCATCATGCTCGGCATCAGTCTATGTAGAAAAAAAACACACACCTGGATCAGACAGCAAACTGGAGTAAACGACATCATCACCACCATACGAACGACAAGGCATAGATGGGCAGATTACCTTTCGAGATCTACAGACTACAGGTGGACATCTAAATCGACAGAATTGACCCCAAGGCAATGGAAAAAAAAACACAAGAAAGGCTAAAACCCTGATGGAAAGACGACCTTGATAGCCAACTGTGTATTACGTGGCCAGTGCCCTGCCTAGCCAGGGACAAAACAAGCTGGAAGAAAACCACAGAGAGGGTTCCTCCTCCAGGAATCATCAAAAAACTCTTCTTCTTCTTCTTCTTCTGATGATGATGATGATGATGATGATGATGATGATGATGATGACGACGACGACGACGACGACGACGACGACGACGACGACGACGACGACGACGACGACGACGACGACGACGACGACTTTTAAAGCCGACATTACATACACTCCGACACCCAACCCCAACTGACAGTAGGTGGCCGAATGCTGCTGGAGTGGGAGGTCGAATGAACGATTTTAACAGAGGTCTGGATATTTCCTTTCTTATGTCATCTCACTTAAAGTGTTGTTGTAAAACATTTTATAGTCACTTTTAACTGAAAAATAAAAAAGAACATTACTACGCAATACGCATGCTTATTAGGTTGGCTCAATTTTAAATTCTGCATTTTGAAGGCGGGGAGTCACCCTGTATGTTAGTATCCTCTTTTATAAGTCAATCTCATATCGTTTTCTTTTTCTTTTGCATTTGCTCTTACAAATAGGACGTTAACTCAAGATAGCCGATTCCATAGTCGGTGACAGTATCCATTATCTTATAAACGAAGAGGTAAAAGTGTTATATATTATTCGGCTGCTTTAATTAACTAGTACATATAGTTCTGGGTAAAATATGGGTACAAAGAAACTAGTAGGACAGATAATGCCACAGAAAGAGATCAAGAGGTAAAAAATATCTAAGAAATAAAAGTGTGTGAACGAAAAAGGAAGTGACGTCATAGAAAAAAGCAGAGGATTCTGATCGGAAATAACTGAGTCAGTCTCAGAGAAGCGATCAAGAATGATTCACTTTATACATGCATCATCGTTGATCGCTCCTTCGAGACTGGCTCAGTTGCTTTTGACCAGAATCTTCTGCTTCTTCCCATGACATCACTTCCTCTTCAGTTGATTCTTAATTATTGTTGACCTCTTCATCTCTTTCTGACCTAACAATAATAACTTAAAAAGCTTTGCACACTTATCAATTCTCTCTCTCTCTCTCTCTCTCTCTCTCTCTCTCTCTCTCTCTCTCTCTCTCTCTCTCTTCGTGTTCATTATGGGATCACTTGCTAAGTCAATTATACGGTTAACCAACACCATTTTAATCAGCCAGTAATGAAACAGCATGGGTCTTAATTAACAGTTATTGTCCATGTGATTGTTCGAATTATTTTCTCTGCCTTTAAGATTTCAGCATTCCAATGGTACAACAAATGCTGACAGAAACGAGACTTGTATGACACGCTGCCCTCGGTTCAGGGAGGAGAAGAGCGAACAGGGTATGATTCGTTAGTTGTGTAAATTAACTGCGTTGGAGTCAGTGGCATGCAAAGGAGGGCAGGAATCCAAATTGGGGGCGGTATCCAATCTTATTCAAACGATCTCCCTTTCTTATAATATCTCTCAATACTAGGACTTATACTTGAGTCTTTAGGGCATACAATCAAGGGGTTGGCCCCGGGCATCAGCAGTCCTTTGCACGCCACTGGTCATAGTTTGATATGCTCGACTAATTATGAAATATAGTTAGGGACAAAAATGTTTATACAATAAGAGTTGTCATTGACTAATAGTGCTATTTTCTTCTATGATGGCTGACACATTATAAAGGGTGGTCGCTCAAAAAGCAGAAAATTTGAGCAAGAGCTTCAATTCAATTTCTTCAAAAATCTACTCCTGATTTCATTGCACCGGAGGATTGGCCTTGTTGATGCAACATAGACTCTATTGATGATTTGAAAACGTGCTTGGTAGGAGGTTGGAATGATATCCCACAAGTTACTTTTCAATACGCCACGCTAGCTTGGATTTCTAGGTTAAGACGCTGCTATGGAGCGTACGGATGACATTTTAATCATCTGTGAGTGTATTATAATATTAGTCTTTGAAAAACTTTATAAAAGTTATTCTTTGTAAAAATAAATTACCGTTTGACAAATTTCCCACTTTTCTAGCGTCCACCTTGTATAAGACGAAATAATGAAACCAATACTTTCATTGTTGGAGAATTCTTCTCACATTATTGGAGCAAGATTAAAAATTGAACAAAGTTGAACAAAAAAAAAATTGAACAAAATATTGAACAAAAAAAAAATTGAACAAAAATTGAACAAAATTGAAAAGAAAATTAAACAAAAAAAAAATTCGTTAAAAATTGTTAACAAAATTTCGTTTAAAAATTCGTTAAAAATTCAAAAAAATGTAAAAATTAAAAACAAATTTTTTTTTAAATTCGTTAAAAATTGAACAAAATTGAAGCTAGTTAATTGGAGAATTCTTCTCACATTTCTTGTAGCCTTCTATATAACTTGGGGGATTCCGACCCCCCCCCCACACACACACACACACATACACTCTCTCCCTAGTGAGAGCCAGCATCGAAGACATATTTTCGTTGTTTAGTCCATCAATTCACCCTTACTGTTTTTTTTTTTTAATTTCCTAGCTATTCAATTGTTTTTTTTTCTCTACATACTTAACTAACTCAGAAATCACTTTGGTTTATTTTTAACCTCACAACATTGTGTTTGCATTCCCTCACTTCATTAAATTGCAAAACTTGACATTTTCCATGCATGACACTTTTAAACTTTTGACGGCTTAGTATCCAATCCCTATCGTCTGGGGGGTGGGGGGGGGGAGTTGTTGTGGTGACTTCAAAGCTATCTGTACAATGGTTAGCCCCATTTCTTTGCTGGGGGCCACATTATATAAGAGGAAATAAAGAAACACCTACTTGTTCTTCTAGTGGATAATTCTCCTCACATTTCTTGTAGCGTTATCCCCTTGCAATTTATTTTGATATTACAAAGTTTCTTCCATGTATCTTGGAGGATTCTAACCCCCCCCCCTTTCTAGTGAGAGCCAGCGTCTTTCTGACGTGTTTTTTCTTACATTTTCTAGCTATTCAATTATTTTTTTTTTCTCTACTTAGCTAACTAGCCAGAAATTACTTTTGTTTATTTTTCAAACTTGACAATATTGTTTCGGACTTTTTGAGATGAAGATTGATAATTTGTATTACTGAGATTATAGACTGTCACTTATAACTGATTATACTTTGTACTTTTATCCGTTGCACCACAGGTCTTCAGACGGTTGAAGGTTCAATCCTCAGTACGGGCAATACTAAGAATACAATTAAGAATTTCTTAAGACTTCTACCCGGTCATACTACCCCCGTGGATTAAATAAGGGATTCTGTTCAAAATTCTGTACAGATTTCTGAGTTCGACATGAAGATTCCCAAGTTCAACAAGATGCACCTGAAGAAGGTTGGAGTTTATATCGGTCGAAACGTTGTGAGAATAACATCCAAGATGGGAATAGTGGTCCAAATAATCCAAATAATCCAACCTCACAATATTGTGTTTGCATTCCATCACTGCATTCTTCATTAAATTCCAACACTTGCCACCCACGCATTGTTCGTCAGAATTAGTATCATCTCCACTTACACCAAACGTCCCGTCCCCAGGGGCAATCTTGTTACCCAACTTTTCGTTGTGTGTAATCTAAGTGTCACTGCAGGTTTGAACAAGCTCATCAATTCCTTGAAATGGCTGTGGAGAATGGACAGTTTATCTAAACATTTGGCAGCATTTCGCTTCATCTCAATATGATGGGGCGGGAACATGCAGTTTACCTTTTTCCTTTTCAACTATACAACAGATTGCTTTAGAAGCCTACATCCTGATTATACTTGTACGATTGTACACCCTCTGTGAAAAATGACGGAAAAAATGGTCCTTTGCCAGTGTTCACATGAATATTCATATGAAATACCGTTTGAATCAGTGAAGTTTAACAAAAAAAGAAAGAAGAAAGAGAGAAAGAAAACAGGAAAGCTTAAAAAAAGAAAAACGGAAAGAAAAACGTATAAATCGGTATAGAAATTTGTTGTGATTGGATACCTAACCTCAAGGCTGATAAGTGTACTAGTCTGTAGTATATATATAAAATTCCATTAGTTCAGAATAAAAGAAAGAGCAGACGTGAAAGAAAACCAGTGGAGCGCTTCAGCCCAGATCCTAAAAGGAAGAAATATTAGAAGCAGAAAATTCAAGGGAGATTTTCAGCTTCGAGGAGTGGTGTTGTGATGGGATACCTGACTCCCCTCAAGGCTGATAAGTGTACTAGTCTGTAGTATATATATATACTACGAACAGTAGTATGTATGGTGGACTGTATTCGACGGTATTCGAGTGTATTTGGTTAATCCTATTAGATCACCGGTAGTGCTATTGTTTTGTACAAGATATACTTTTAAAGGCCTTACACTCTGGTTATTTTTGTTATTATAACTTCTAACCAAGTTATATCAAAAATAGAAATAGATTTGCCTTCTCAATTCCCCTAAATACTTCAAATGGATTCATCCTGTAGTTTTTTTAGTGAAGGGACGGATATATATATATATATGTGTGTGTGGGGGGGGTATGTATGTGTGTGTATTGTTTTTATAATTATATTTTATTTCTCTTCTGATTTTCATAATTGCAGGAGTTGCCGAAAATGCCCAATCGCGCTATGGAAAAAGAAAAATACTTATATATTTTACAATATATATATACCATACTTCTAAAATAACGTCCAATCAAACTGGAGGGATTTAATAAACTAAACGATGAGTTGCAGCGATCTGTAATTGACTTGTTTTTGCTATTTATTTATATATATATATATATATATATATATATATATATATATATATATATATATATAATGTAGGTAGCATTTTCTCTTTAAGACAAATATCGTTGAATATGACAGATAACTTATGTCTGGATATCTTTGTGAGGATCCTTTTACTTAGCCGAATCAGGGTCTTTGTTTCGGTGGGGAATTGGCCGATGAATCTGCCATAATTGTTGGTATCCCAAGTACTTACGAGCCCATCCGAGTCAGCGGAATCAGGTAATGTCGCAAATTTATCCGTTTTCAGACAAATACGACTTGGTAGAAATAACCCGTAAAAAGCAAAAGGATAAAAGCGGGGAGAGTGAGGAAATAAATAAGATTAAAAGCGATCTTGTTTGAAATCAAAGGGAAAAGAATTTATTTTACAAAAAATCCCCGAGGGGGAGTCAAAAACTTGCAAATATTTCCCTTGCGGGCATTTCATTTGTAAGGACAAAACGCCTTGTAACAAAATGAAATAGGAGGAAGAGCGTACAAACTGTCTACTATAAACCAAAATAAACTGATTTTCAAACAGTTAGACAATTGTCGTTTCAACCAATGACAAGTGATATTATACAAATATGAGGAGAGTAAGTACTTCTAAGGTTTAAACAAATAATGAGTACTTATAATTCTCAAAAGACACAAACAGCCTTCGTCAGTTTAAAGGCTTTAATACTCTGTGAATAAATATTCTTCCAACGCTGCGTGAATAAAACGTGTCAAAATCGACAAATTCGCCTTCCAATGCCAACGCTGCATGTACAATCTTGTAACAGTCGACAACTTCTTCGTTCTTATTCAGAAAAGGTTTAAAGCCGCAAAATTCGCAAAACTTATGGGCGCGTTGAATTTCGATTCAACACTTTGTGCGGCAGCAAACTCCTGTGTTGAATCTCACAGTCACAGTGTTCTTGAAGAAAGGGAGCGCTTAGGGAATTCGCTCTATCAATGAGCTGGAGAACCGCGTCCACTCCCAAAGCTGGCTGAATTCCAAAAAAAAGCATTTGGCGGCAAAATCCCTGGCTTCAGTCTCAAAGAGTTAGCCTTAAACTTTATGTAAATTACATAGTTTCGTACAAAATCAAAAAAACGAAAGCAAATCAATAAAGAGTATAAAATAGAGAATATCAAAATATGATACAGGATACAAAACATGTAAATATAAAATAGGATATAAAATATATAAATATAATACAGAATATATCCCTATATGTTACATAGAAAATTACAGCAGTAAAGACCATGGTGTTTATATTAATAGGTAGTTTTGGCGGGAATCATATTATTAATACGGAACTAAAGTTAGCATTATAAACATTTTAGAATAATATCGCTAGTATTAAAGTTGATTATGTTAATGGCTTTTTTTGGCTTTGATGTATAAAGCTTCTAATATATATAGTTTTTGTTTATTAGTACCATATTCTAATATTGTGGTGTTTTCTACTAAGAGTTTTCGAAATTGGGAGCGGGGGGGCAGGAATGCTGGTTAGTTAGGTGCTGAGCTATGGCGATGGTAGGGGATAAATACATTGTTAACCTCCCCAACAAAGTTGTAGTAGTCAAGCCAAAGTATATGTTTTTTTCGCTGTCAGAGACACAGTCTCCTAATGGGCATTTGTATTCATATACGAGGTCCGTCCTATCCAAAACTATAGTCGAGGTCTAAAATGTTTTTAGTTCTAACTGTAGTTCCATATTAATATCATAATTCCCGCCAAAACTATCTATTAATATAAGCACTAACACCATAGTCTTTACCCGATTCCCCTGAAGATGGATCCGGATGGGCTCGAAAGTACTTGGGACGCCAACGATTATGGCAGATTCATCGGCCAATTCCTCACCAAAACAAAGAACCTGATTCGGCTAATGGAAAGGATCCTCACAAAGATATCCAGACATAAGGTGTCTGTCATATTCAATGATATATATATATATATATATATATATATATTATAATATATAATATAAAATGAAGTAATAAAATAAGGTGTCAATCAAATTTTATTAGAATTCAAAGTTCATGCAAAGCATCCTTAAGTCCTTAGCTCATGAGTTTTCAAAGATAATTCTTCTCTTCAGAGGACCATTACCGCAGTTATACTACTACAGGCAATAAAATTACGCTTTGAAAATATATAAAATTATATACACAAATATATAAAAAATACATAACATCAAACATATCAATCCAAAAACATACTTTTGTTGAATCCATACAGTCCATCCAGGTCATATAAGTTGAGAAGCATAATCAGGAAGGACATTACTCCAAGATACAAACAGCAGTCCAAATATGTGAAATTGAAGGGGCCGGCAAGGTTATCCATTCGCGAAATGAATATGGACACATTTCGCGAATGGATAACCTTGCCGGCCCCTTCAATTTCACATATTTGGACTGCTGTTTGTATCTTGGAGTAATGTCCTTCCTGATTATGCTTCTCAACTTATATGACCTGGATGGACTGTATGGATTCAACAAAAGTATGTTTTTGGATTGATATGTTTGATGTTATGTATTTTTTATATATTTGTGTATATAATTTTATATATTTTCAAAGCGTAATTTTATTGCCTGTAGTAGTATAACTGCGGTAATGGTCCTCTGAAGAGAAGAATTATCTTTGAAAACTCATGAGCTAAGGACTTAAGGATGCTTTGCATGAACTTTGAATTCTAATAAAATTTGATTGACACCTTATTTTATTACTTCATTTTATATTATAATATTAATGCTCTATCCAGTATATTGAGCTTCAGTTTTTTTATCCGGATGTTTCACTAATTATAAGATATTAGTTGACGCTTATATCTTTTGTTGGATTGCTTCATATATATATATATATATATATATATATATATATATATATATATCCATCTGTATTTCTCCTCTGATGATAAAATTTCGATCTTTGAAAAGCCTTGGCTTAAGGAAAGAATAATAAACACTAATTTATTACTGAATACACCTTGCATTGAACAATTGAAATTTGAAATAAATTTGGACAATCGTCACATATTTATCACTCTTTTTTCTTCTCTCTCTCTCTCTCTCTCTCTCTCTCTCTATATATATATATATATATATATATATATATATATATATATATATATATATATGTATATATATAAAGAAAGAGAGAGACAGAGAAAATGAAAAAGGAAAAACTGAAAATAGTTTATATATTTATCCATATTATTATTTTCCATAATATATATATATATATATATATATATAAACAATGGAAAACGTTCTTTGAAAGCATTTTTTTTAAATTTAAATTTGAAAATAGGCAAAATGCCTTTGAAACCACATATAACATGCAAATATTTTGTTTTTTTAATTAAAAATCATTCATTTTTTTCTTGACTTCTATCTTAAATTTTTCGGATAACATATTCGTCATCAGAGATCGAAAGTGTTTCATAACAAATTTAAAGGTATTGCCTTCTATAATTAGTAAGGTCCTTCTTTTCTTCTTGGTGCTATCGAAGTGTCCGTCTATTGTTAATAGAGCAATTAAGATTAAGAAACAGCTCCTTTTATATAGAACTTTAAAAGCAGGCGTGGGCACGTACATTATTTTTTTATTATAGAGTGAAGGATGGGAGATGGGCATTAACGCAGTGTCCTAAAGTTAACAGTCAAGTTTTGAAAAGAAAGAGAGAGAGAGAGAGAGAGAGAGAAAGAGAGAGAGAGAATTTTATCTCTATCTATATAAAAGAGTTTTTTTATTCATGATGTAGCTCCAGGTAGCAGCACCTCCAAGGAGCCGTACTCAGAACCAGTGCTACCTATCTCCGAATTTCCAGACAAAGTGGGGAGGAAGCAAGTGTGTCACCTTATGAACTTATATTCAGCTAATAGTTAATAATAATAAAGGTGGTGCTTGACCCTCCCCCTCAGAAAGCATGGTTTCTTTCGTACTCTAAAGGCCTCAAAAATTTTATTTTTTGTTCCCTTACTTGAAATGTTGTTGAAAAAATAATATAGAGTCGTTTTTAACAGTAGCACATATTTAAAAAAAAAAACAACGTTACTGCGCATGTGGACCAAATTTAAATTCTGTTAAACTTCCACTCTTTCGAAAATAGCTACGACGTTCAATTTGAACACTTGTATTCTTTATCTTCTGTATATTTAAAAAGTTCGGCCATTTTTCGCACTGGTATTCAAAATAGAAGAACGTTAGCTTTCTAATATACTGAACATCACTATGCGATCGACGTACTAATGTTAACTAATTTACATACTATTTTGCGAAAGGACATCTCACTAATTAACTACTCGTTCTTATTGTGTTCTAATTCAATGATTGTTTTTATTTAATTATTGCATTTTAATGCAGTTTTCACGTTCATCTTGCAGGCACTCCTTTCATTAGTAATTGCTTTTCCCTCTGTCGTTGACATAATACAACGTGTGTATATAGTCACCCGAAGTCGAGAATAATGCAATCGCGAGTATGCAAATTGCATCACTCCCAACATCCTGGCAACTAGAATCTTTATCTACGAAAATCCTTTATTTGACGAAATCACCGTCAGCCATTAATTCGAGGCTCGGGATCTAATCACGCCATAGTCGGACTTGCCTACGCCCACACGTGATGCATGTTACCATATAAATTCCTTTGCCAGTAAGTGGCCAAAGTTTTCTCGCGACAGTACAGATTAGCATATTACGACTTTTTAACTGGCGTCATTTTGTTTTGTAGCTATTGGTTTCCATCATTCTTTTTATAATCTTGTACTCACGGGAGGGACCATGTGAAGGTGTAAAAAATACCAGGTTACGACATGGCACGAACATGACACGTAGAGTTGTCAGTATCCACTTAACCATCGCCATCTCACAATTCCAATCCTGAAAACACATCTATCTTGAAAATCTCATTCCGAGCTGCACCCAACCCAAAAAAAAGAGAACAATGAGTATTTAAAGAAGTGACTGCTGATTCTGATCTTAGGGTTTAAAAAGTCATTTATTTTCTCATGGGTATTTTTTCTTTATTTTGGCAGTCACTAAAACTGTTATCTTAAAGCAATTTATTTTCAAAAGTTGTTTTTTTAAAACACGAACAGATTCATTCTTAAGATGTGTCCATTTCGTCTGCAGATTTGCCAACGAAAATGGTGTTTCAAACTGAAGTGTGACAGACAAACGAAAATGCTATTTCAAACTTTATCGTAACAGACCGACGAAAATTCTATTTCAAACTGAAGTGTGACAGACAAACGAAAATGCTATTTCAAACTTTATCGTAACAGACCGACGAAAATTCTATTTCAAACTGAAGTGTGACAGACAAACGAAAATGCTATTTCAAACTTTATCGTAACAGACCGACGAAAATTCTATTTCAAACTGAAGTGTGACAGACAAACGAAAATGCTATTTCAAACTTTATCATAACAGACCGACGAAAATTCTATTTCAAACTGAAGTGTGACAGACAAACGAAAATGCTATTTCAAACTTTATCATAACAGACCGACGAAAATTCTATTTCATACTGAAGCGTGATCGAGCAACAAAGCCGCTCATAAATGCAAAGAAATTTAAAGAAATAAAGAAAAGCAAACAGTTATATATTTTAAACATTTTATGCGTTCTATTTAACCATATACATCCATTTATTATAGTTCAGTGAGTCAAACCAGAAGGAGAATAACCATATACATTTATTTAGAATCATTCAGTAAGAGAAACCAGGAGGAGAATAACCGTATAAATTTATTTAGAATAGTTCAGTTAATGAAAACTGGAGGAGAATAACTATATAAATTTATTTAGAATCATTCAGTAAGAGAAACCAGGAGGAGAATAACCATATAAATTTATTTAGAATCATTCAGTAAGAGAAACCAGAAGGAGAATAACCATATAAATTTATTTAGAATCATTCAGTAAGAGAAACCAGAAGGAAAATAACCATATAAATTTATTTAGAATCATTCAGTAAAAGAAACCAGGAGGAGAATAACCATATAAATTTATTTAGAATCATTCAGTAAGAGAAACTAGGAGGAGAATAACCATATAAATTTATTTAGAATAGTTCAGTTAATGAAAACTGGAGGAGAAAAGCTATATAAATTTATTTAAAACTATTCAGTGGGTAATGTTGATTGTGAGTTATTCCCCCTTTAACATTTTTGAGTGATCTCCCTTGATACCCGGAAGTATAAGAAACTGACTTGGAAGAAAGGGTTCTTCAGTCTCGGAGTACTTCATTGATGAACCAGACCAACGTGGACAGCTTTGACAAATGGTAGCAGAAGCGTAAACCAGTGTGGGATATTTAATATTGTTTTGTGTTCTACACATTGCCACATATACTGTGTTAGAAAAAAAAAGATGACAAATCAAACTTTAAAATCGGCACCAACCTTGGAAAACGAAGATTGCTACGTGGAATGGATGAATGATTTAACAATATGGCAAATGTATACAGATCTAAATAAATGCAAGCAAGGGCCAGCAGCATTTCTCAGTTTAACTGGCAAAGCAAGAGATTGTGTGAGGGATTTACAACCTCAAGATATAGGTCAAGAAAACGGTGTCCAGAAAATAACAAACAAACTGGACACATTGTTTTTAAAAGATGAAGAACCTATATGTGTTAATTGGGATCATATTGATGATTGGAAGGAACTACCTTATCCGGAAAATGCTGTACTGCTTACCACAGATCAAGAAATGTCTCGGGATTTTGTTGATGCTAAGGAGAGAGAGTTGAATAACTTGACTAATAATGAGGTATTTGAAGTAGTTCACTTTGAAAAACAGGCCACACTATCCTCTCGTTGGATCGTAACTGAAAAATATATAGACGGTGAAAAGAAAACTAAAGCAAAATTAGTGGCCCGTGACTTTGAAGAGGAAACTAACAATCTTAGGCAAGATTCTCCCACCTGCAGTAGAGAATGTCTACGCTTGGTAGTTTTTTACAGCAGCCTTGATGTCCTGGAGGTTGCAATCTATTGATATAACAGCAGCATTTCTACAAAGGAACCCTTTTGACAAAAGAAGTATTTCTGCGTCCACCTCATGATATCTGTCCAAAAATTGAGGTTTGGCGGCTAAAAAGATGTATCTACGGATTGAATGATGCACCCAGATCTTGGTACAAAAGAATTCAAGAAGTATTCATACAGCTGGGAGGTACAATTAGTTCGTATGACAATACCTTATTCAAGTTTTATAAAAGTGGATCACTTATAGGAATGTTGGTTAGTCATGTGGATGATTTTGCCTTCATGGTAATGCCTTTTTTTAAAAACAGATTATAGGAAAACAAAAGAGAATATTTAAGGTCAACACCCATGAAGATGGATCATTTAAGTATCTTGGATTGGAAGTTGTGCAAACTAGAGAAGGGGTGGAAATAAAACAAGAATCTTACATTTCCACCATAACACCAATTAGCATAGCTAAAAGTTGTACAAGGAAGACAGATGAATTGACTGCAGAAGAGAAAGCTGACTTAAACCGCTTAAGTGGACAAATGATGTGGGTTGCTTCACAAACAAGATCAGATCTAAGTTATGAAACGTTTGTTATAAGCAATACAGGAAAACATCCAACTGTAAAAATGCTACAAGAGGCAAACAAAGCACTGACTAAATTGAAGGCGAGGAAAACTGTGCTAAAATTTCCTAATTTAGGTATTCTGAAAAAAGATGAGAGTCTTGGCATATTCGGATGCTATATATGCTAGCCTGAAATATGGATCATCTCAAGGTGGTATCATTGTTTTCATTCAAGGCGAGAACAAGAAGGTGGCACCTATTAGCTCGTAATCTAAAGAGTTGGACAGAGTAACAAAAAGTCCATTAGCGTCTGAAACTTTGGCATTAAGTGACGCAGCGGATGCATAATTCTTGGTCTCTTCTTTGGTGTAAGAAACCTTTGGTATGGCTATATTGCCACCAGTACAATGCTATACAGACAATAGATCACTGACTAGTGCTTTGGGAACTACAAACATTGTGGCTGAGAGGAGACTGAGAGTGGACATGGCAAGACTGAGAGAGATGGTGTCAGAAGGGGAAATCGATGTATTTTGGATAGATGGGAGAATGCAATTGGCGGATTCATTAACAAAAAGAGGTGCTTCTATGCTAAAACTGTTAGAAGTACTGGATACAATTAAACTTTTTAAAAAATATTATTTACTAAATTGACTGGGAGTTATTCCCTCTTTAACAGTTTTGAGTGATCTCCCTTGATACCCGGAAGTATAAGAAACTGACTTGGAAGAAAGGAGGGTCCTTCAGTCTTGGTGAATCAGACAAACGTGGAGAGCTTTGACAGGTAAAACTAGGATGAGAATAAGTGTATAAATTTATTTAGAATAGTTCAGTTCGTGAAAATTGGAGGAGAATAACCCTATAAATTTATTTAGTATAGTTCAGTTTGTGAAAATTGGAGGAGAATAACCCTATAAATTTATTTAGTATAGTTCAGTTTGTGAAAATTGGAGGAGAATAACCCTATAAATTTATTTAGTATAGTTCAGTTCGTGAAAATTGGAGGAGAATAACCCTATAAATTTATTTAGTATAGTTCAGTTCGTGAAAATTGGAGGAGAATAACCCTATAAATTTATTTAGTATAGTTCAGTTCGTGAAAATTGGAGGAGAATAACCCTATTAATTTATTTAGTATAGTTCAGTTCGTGAAAATTGGAGGAGAATAACCCTATTAATTTATTTAGTATAGTTCAGTGAGTAAAATCAAAAAGAGAATGTGATGGATCGAGATGCGAATCGAGTGAACACCAAAAAGCGAATGGCTTGAATAGCCACTATCTTTCTTTCTCCGGTTCGTCGCCATTCAATGATAAGCACACCTGGATATAACATGCAGAATTGTCAATAACTCTGACACATTCGTCTCTTGACACTCCCCTGATTTTGCATGTGATGGATCTCTTCAGTTCAAGAATAATCTAGGGATTGTTTTGATAGACATCACCTTTGAGATAACCCCACAGATAAAAAATATAGGTATTACGGTTCGGTGAGTGTGAAGCCCATTCAGAATCACAATTATTGTTGAGACGATTATCAATGTGTTTCCACATATTGAATAGTGATAAAACAAAAGCTGTTTGGCATTCATGACTTTAACTTGGTGGACAAGTCTAGTATAGACCAAAGTTTATTTGTACCAAATATAGTTGGATTGCAGAAAGAATTGTGAATTTCAATTAAGTGGCGGTTTTTTTTTTTGTTGTTGGAAAGAGGAGGGGGTACCTTGTATTTATCAATACCATTTAGATTTTTTTTCTTCCAAGAAAAAGAGGCGCCATTATGAATATGGGCCTTGAACAGCACTTTGCCTCAGTGCACTACTGGTTCAACGTTATTACCATTTAAACAACAATTCAAGAACACAGCTTCTTTAAAACTGAAAAAATACGGAATACTTATGGAAGTACAGAGGAGACAAACAATGGCTTCAGCCGATGGCGTTCTACAATGTAGAATTTCAATGCTTGAGTCTTTCCATTAAATGGAGTATTATACTATGTGGACACGTTTCTGTGGATTTTACCATAGCAATGTGCGCCAAAATCAATTCGACAGTGGTTTTGTTGCTGTCGAGCTGAGATATGGTTCTGTTCAGTCCTAGGAGGTCCACCCTCCCAGGCTTTACCTTTTCTCTGAGAATGGGTGAGTTTTTTGCTAATTGCGCGAGGCGAGAATGCCGACGGGTGTACTCAAGCATTTTTTAGGCCAGAGTGAGCTTATCCTAGTGTGCTGGATTCTTAAAACTACGCCTGACCTTGTGTCTAACCTCTTAGCAGTTGGTAAATGTCCGTTGATAAGGTGTCCAGTGAAAGGAGATTTAAAGATGGAAAAAAAGGGTTTTCGTGAAGGCAGCATTGAAAAAGTTCAAGAATGAAGTAAATCCAATAGAAAAATGTGTAGTTCAATCATAGGTGAAACGCACTTACTCGGAAGTAATTTTGAGAATTCGGGCCATTTTAAAATACTTCCGTGGACCGAGAATGAGAGTAGTTTTTCAGAAGTTGAAGTTGAACTGTGTATATAAAACGGGAATTTAAGGCGTGACTTTCTTTTCCATCTTTAAATCTACTTTCACTGGACACCTTATCAACGGACATTTACCAACTGGGCAGACCCCATATCTTTTTACACGCACATTCTCACTCTTCATTACTTAATATTTTTTCAAATTTTGAATTTTGGCTTTTCCACTGCCAACTTATCTATCTATGTAATTCCTCTGATGATAAGATTTTAATCTTTGAAAAGCCTTGGCTTAAGGAAAAAATAATAAACATGTGTTTACCGAGTACACCTTGCATTGAACAATCGAAGTTGAAATAAATTTGTCATTCGTACATGTTTATCCCTCTTCTTTCATATATATATATATATATATATATATATATATGGTGGGGAAGCAAAATTTACAATATTTTGAGGCAGGGATTGAAGGACAGTGTATGATCAATTAGTTTATTGAAAGTCATGAGAATTTATTTGTTCTATTGGTAGCATGTTCTAAAATGCCTCAAATAGCATAATCCGGAGGGTTTAGATCTGAGTTAGAAGGCAGCCATAACTATAACTCCCCAAAATTGCTTACGTTGGATTTGCAGAAATATTGTATTTCCCTAGCTGTGTGGGCTGGAGCTCCATCCTGTGTCCATACATATTACCATTTGGGTAGTTTGTTTTAAGCCATTGCAATACCTGGTATCTCAGTTTTGAAGTAAGTATTAACATTGATCTTTTCATCAGCTTTGTAGAATTTTATCGGAATCCACAACATCAAAAGCCATAACTCGAGCAGGATGTTTTGTTTTGAATGTCCCCTTTACCTCAGCTGTCGATTTTGCGATAAATATGTCATTTCTGCGGTTTATAACACATTGACAGTGAAGATCTTTTCATCGGAAAAGATCGTTACAATGAAGGATTTTTTCTTGAACCATGTAATAATTTTATTGCACTTTTCCAATCTCTTTTCCTTCATAGCTGTTGTCAAAAAGTGTTTTGGCATCGTTGCCACTAAATATTTTAATAACTCTGTCCAGCTTCCAGAAACGTCTGGGCTTGGCCGGATTCTTAATGCTTCCTGTTTCCCGACTCTACCAACATGCAGACATTTAAAACTAATGTGAACAAGCATCTCGCTGCGCAACTCCCAATTTAGGATGACCCCCCTAAACTTTCACCTTAATTCTCAGTAGCCCTTTCGTCTACACTGGCAACTTGTCTTGTTTGAGGTAAACTAAGTTAAAAACAAATCTTGTTGTCCACCTCAAGTTCAATTGCCATTTTTCTCATGGATTTGGTTGGATCTTTTAGGATCTTGGATTTGAGGTACTTTTTTGTTGATTTCTCCACTTTCAGACTTCCTCTTTATAGTTTTGCTCATACTCATTCTATTCTTTACATTATAAATAGTCTTTATGGCCACTGCAACTATTCTTTAAATCTCCTTTGGTGTGACGAGTGCATTCAGCAAATCACACACTCTTAAACGTTTGCTTTATTGATTATTCATATGGGCAAAACTTTCTGAAAAAGTTAAGGATAATAGTGTTAAGTATGATTATGACAACAATATGGTTTCAAAACAATTGACTTAGTGCCTGCTTAGAAAAAACAACTTAACGTTCATTGTATATTTGCTTCTCCGTTCTGTAGAAATAAAGAGACTTATTATTGTACCATCTAATTTGCATAAGTACTTGTGGTGTGTACAGAAACACTATGTAAATTAGAGAAAAAAAGGGTCACTCTTTCTCTGAATGTTCACCAAGGCATTAAGAAATATTAGAGAATGTTAGAATCAACACAGAATGAAAGAGATCGAAAGAAATGCATAGATAGCGATGGGAAAGATGGGTGACTTGTTCAGTTGATCATAGATTTCGACTAATTAGATTATTTTCAAACATAACTTAATCCCATAACTAAGGTATATTTTAACAATTTAATGGTACAGAACAGCATCGACAGTGAAGCTCTTTTGATCTGAAAAGATCGTTAAAATGGAGGACTTATTCTTGAACCATGTAATAATTTATTGCATATTTTCTAATCACTTTTCCTTCATAGCTGTTGTTAACAAATGTTTTATTGTTCTAGTGTAAGATTTTAACTTAGAATCATAGTTTTTTGCATTTCTAATGGTCTTGTTGTCTACCTCAAGTTCAATTGCCATTTTCCTCGTGGATTTAGTCGGATCCTTTAGGATTTTAGATTTGATAGCTTTAATAAAAGCTTTGGTACGTTGTTTGTTGATTCCTCGACTTCCAGACTTCCTTGTAATAGTTTTGATCATACTCATTCTATTCTTTACATTATAAACAGACTTTATGGGCACTTCAACTATTCTTTAAATCTTCTTTGGTGTGGCGAGTGCATTCAACAAATCACACATTTTTGACGTTTGCTTTTCTAATTACTCATGCACACACAACTTTCAGAAAAAGTAAGGATAATAGTGTTAGGTATGATTATGACATCAATATATGTTAGGTTTCAAAACAATTGACTTAGTACCTGTTGAGAAAAAACAACTGAATTTTCATTGTAAATTTTGCCTGCTACCCTATATATATATCCCCCTAATTAAACACCTAGAAATATAACTATCAAACCCCACAGAATTAAAGGAATTATAGATGCTTAAGACCTAACCCCCTCTGTCTCACACAGACCCTATAATAGATCCATAAACCTTATTAGATAAAGCCAGCAGAATTAACTAAATACATAAACCCAACACGAATGCATATGACAATGATAGTTAAAACATTAGATATCCCTTAGATGAACCCTTTCATTGACAAAATATATACTCTCCGTCAACATGCAACCATTACATAACAATTAGTCCACTCAAATACAGATCCCCCGGATATATATATATAAAAAATATTCAAAAATATTTTATAAAAATAATTTTTGGGAAAATACTAAACTATAAATCATAAACAGACAAAAAATAATAAATACAAATTTTAATGAATACCACCCAGAGCCTAATCAATAAATTATGCCACTCAGTTGTCCCTAAATATAAATACACTTTTGAAGCAGTAAAACAGACAACACCCATCATAAATAATTTAATTAATTTTAATAAAACTAAATTACCATTAAGACCCATATATTATATTTAACTCTGACCTAGTACTTCCTACAAAAGGGACACGTCAACAATGCACCGTTTTTAAACGATAAATTCAGACGCTAGCCCCTTTGTTTTCGTTTTTTTTTTTCGGGACGACCTTTAAAATACGAAACTACAAACAAATAAATAAGTAAATAAAATACCAAACAAAATGAAATCTTTAAAACACAAAACTATAAATAATAAATTCGATGCATAAAATTAAACTCGGTATCCCCTTCAAAAGGAGACTTCAGTATTACAACGGTTTTATACGATCAATTCAAACGCCCACCTCTGGGTTCTTTTTCATTGTTCAAGACACCGAAAATCTCCTACGATCTATAAACGATCTTCCAAATACAACCCTTTTAATAAAAATACAAAACTACAACTAAATAATTAAATAAAACACTTAGTAGAATAAAATAAAAACCCTTCTTAAAACACAAAACTATAAATAATAAATTAAATAAAATTCAATTAATTCTCAACCAATATATTTTTTCCAAAGAGACATTTCAGGAATGCACCGTTTTTTTTAATCAATAAACGCTATTTCTCATTGCACGTTGCCATCATTTCAGTATGCTAACGAGTTCCTTGGGTATAGACTTTTTAAAATGTAAAAAGTCAACCCATATGGATGAAACCGCGGTACGATTCTGAAATATGTAACATAGTTTTCAAATAAATTATTTATATTAGCTCTCACTCTTCTGCACAATCGAGCACTTTATTGATTTCCTTTAAATATATATATATATATATATATATATATATATATATATATATATATATATATATATATATAATGGTAAAGCTGAGTGAACTAACGTTTATTCCCTAAAGACGTTTTTCCTATATACTTTAATGACACAAAATACATGCCAAAATATTCTTTAGTTCTATGATTGAGCTATGTTTGAAAAAAAAGTCCATTTTATTTCTTCGTATTAGCCATAATCTTTCTCTCCATCTTCTAAAAATCTTATTTCGAAGGCACAGGTTCAAATACCGTACAAGTCTCCTTTTTCACTGTGGTTTTCTTCGTTTATTTCCAGCCCCATGAACTAAATTAAACTCTATATTTAATGGTATTACCTATGTAAACACGAGTGTAAAAAAAAAAACAAAAAAACAGCATGATTCATACCATACGTTGGTCCATGTTGTTAAAAAAAATGTAATTTGAGTTAATTCGTTCCAGAAATAATTTATTCAATCTGATTTATTTTCGTATAGCGGCTATTTTTTTTTTAAAGAGGTGAATCTGTATGTGTCCATTACAGACTTACCTGAGGCTGAAATTTGTTTGTACCAAATATGGTTGCATTGCAGAAAGGATTGTGATTTTTATTAGCTATTTCATGGGTGGTATTTTGGGGGTGGGGGTTGGGAGCCTTTACCCTGTAGAAATAGGAACATTGAGTAAACTAGTCTGAAGAGAAAAGCTATAAATAACATAACTGTTGTTATTTCATTGGCTGAGACGAATCGATACAATTTCACCATTTGTAATTTATTCATGAGATCTATATCCAAAGAGAATTCTAAATAGAAATGATGTTCTTTATAATCACAAGACATCACATATGGGACTAGAAGCGTTTAAAGGATCAGATATTCAATCGGCACGTGTCTCGATTTCTATTTTAAACAGAATCGTGGCAGACGAATAGACGGACAGAGACGTGCAGACGCATCTGAACATCTACCGCTAACTATTAGATTACCCCGTGCTTGTATAATAAAAAGCCGAAAAAAAGTGTTGGAGAGGTAAGTAAGGGGCAGGTGACTCTTACTACGATTTTTAATCAAGATTTTCTCTGAAATTAGGAACATGGATGTTAACACTTTCAAGTTCGAAGATATACTGTATTTTACCGCAGACAGTTAGGGTTAGGGTTAGGGTTAGGGTTAGGGTTTAGGGTTAGGGTTAGGGTTTAGGGTTAAGGGTTAGGGTTAGAGTTTAGGGTTAGGGTTATTATTAATCAAATTTATTTAAATTATATTTTATGAAAATATATAGTTTGAAAGCTAGAGCTGTTGTGAAGAGTTACCTGCCCCTTATTTACCTCTCCAACACTAAAAGACAAAAAAAACTTTTTTTCGGCTTTTTATTATACAAGCACCGATTACCCTTTATTCTTCTGGGCCAACCCCTGGCATTTGGTCGTTGATTCTCCTTGCATCAGATGTCTTTACATCCTCTGGCATCTCTGGCATCTCTGGCAGTTGTTCTGCTGACACCATTCCCTTTTTCATCTCACTCCACGTTCCATTCTTGGGAATTAATATTGGACAGAATCGTCTTTTCAAGTTTTGCTAATGCTCCACCTTCAACATTCACTCGTACTCGCTTCATTAGCCTTATGGCTAAGAGCAAAGTGTGGCACCTGTTCTGATGCTACGCTTCATTTCTTCTGTCCTCCGTCGATGACAGAGACATCCTTCTAGACTGAAGCAGTTTTTATTTTTGTCCCAATCCAGAGTTCGCCACATTAAAAATCGACCCTGTGTCTAACTCTACCCTCGTGGGGAGGTAAGTAGATAGAGACTTTAGAGATTCACTCATCCTCTTGGACTTTCGTAAGAAAACTGAAAATGTCAATCTTCCCAGATTCTAAAATCAAATGAAAAAGAAACAGAAAAAAAAATTTCATGTGATTTCTATTACGGAAATAAATATAATGAAAATGAGTTTTGTCCAATATATGTAATTAACAATAAATTGTATGAACAGAAAGTACAGAAGTAATGGGTTGGCAGAGGCTGTTTCCTCACTTCGCTTCTCTTGACTGATTTTCACTTCAGACTTGAAATTGAAGATTTACATCAAATCCGTTGCTAAGATCGCTGAAAAAATGGTTGGATCATTCTACTATTCTAGTAGGTATCTCACGCCTGACGCAATCATCTACCTGTAAAAGAGTCAAATACATCCTCAGATGGAGTACTGTTGTCACATCTTGGGAGGCGCCACTCTGAACATCCTTTCCTGCCTTGACAGAGTACAAAACCGATTTCGAAATCTAGTGGGGGATGCCCTCTTCTCTTCCCTACAGCCACTTTCTTACAGACGAGATGTTGCTAGTCTTTCTCTACTCTATCGTTATTTTCATGGTAGGTGCTCGACTGAGCTCGAATCTGTGGTTCCCCTCTGTAAAACATTCACAGTAAAATACTGTCTAGCTACAACCACTGTCAATAATTCCTCTTTCTCCCTCAGTGTACATAAAACTAAATGGTGCTTCCATGAACAGAGTTTTTTTCCCGAGAACGACCCGTCTGTGCTTCCCAGCTGACTACAACATGGTGGTTTTAAAATCCAAAATAAACAAATTTTTGTTGATCCATCCTCTTAAATAATAAAAATTTTCCCAATTTCACATATTGTTACCAATCATCACAGTGTTATCTCACTGTCCACCTGACAAACTCATTAACCCTGATTCTCGAATGGCATTTTAGCCTTGATAAGTGGGTGACTCTTTAGTAAAAAAAAAAAAAAAAAAAGCTCCTATTGATTGGTCATAACAACTCTATTCATAGAATCAGGAAAAGTCCATAAACTGATGGAATAGGGTAGATCACCATAACAATTATCGAAATAAAAATAATCAAAAATGGATCGATCCATGTATAATTGTATACTTATAATAATTTTAACAAGCCGCGCGTGCGTGGTCCCTCTCTGTATGTGACTCGATGTGGCGAGTGTAAAATGCAATAAATTTAGGCAATTTGGGGCATTTTTTACCCCTCTTTGACCCCCTGGGGGCGCGAACCAGATTGTTTCTGAGGTCAAGGATGCTCATTTTATATCCAGAACAATTGCCTCTACATTTTGGCCAAACTTCAGATAAATTGAATGGATAGATCAAACGTTATGGGAGAAAAGGGTCATTTTTTGCGATTTTGGGGGCTTTTGACACCCTGGGGACGCGAACCAGATTTTTTTCACGGTCAGCGATACTTATTTTTTATTAGTAACAATTGCCACCACATTTTGGCCAAGTTTCAGAGAAATTGAATGTATGGATGAAAAGTTATGGGACAAAAAATGTCATTTTTTGCCATTTCGGGGCCTTTTGACCCCCTAGGGGGCTAACCAGATTTTTTTTCAAGAATCGGAGAATGTCACTTTCTAACATGACCAAAGTTACAACTTCATGCAAAATTTCAGAGAAATTCAATGGATGGTTGCGGAGAAAAATCCAGACGGACAGATAGGCAGATGGACATGCCTCAAAACATAAGTCCCATGATTTTATAAATCGGGGGACCAATAAATTGGTTTCCTTATTTCGTCCGAAATAAATAAACCTTTATTTGCACTAGTTACAAAATGTGTTGCACACATAATGAAATAATATTAAAACATGTCTGATATATAACAAAATAATGTTAAAAGGGGGTAAGGAGATTCATGCAGTGGGGTAGTATCTTTCCGAGTTGGCCCTCCGTGGCGTCTTCAACTGGTGTCCATGCACCCAGCACTATATGATTAATCTCAAAGCACTCAACACTATATGATTAATCTCAAAGCACTCAACACTATATGATTAATCTCAAAGCGCCCAGTACTATATGATTAATCTCAAAGCACTCAACACTATATGATTAATCTCAAAGCGCCCAGCACTATATGATTAATCTCAAAGCACCCAACACTATATGATTAATCTCAAAGCACTCAACACTATATGATTAATCTCAAAGCGCCCAGCACTATATGATTAATCTCAAAGCACTCAACACTATATCATTAATCTCAAATCACCCAACACTATATAATTAATCTCAAAGCACCCAACACTATATGAGTAATCTCATAGCACCCAACACTATATGATTAATCTCAAAGCGCCCAGCACTATATGATTAATCTCAAAGCACTCAACACTATATGATTAATCTCAAAGCACTCAACACTATATCATTAATCTCAAAGCACCCAACACTATATGATTAATCTCAAAGCACCCAACACTATATGATTAATCTCAAAGCACCCGGCACTATATGATTAATCTCAAAGCACTCAACACTATATGAGTAGTCTCAAAGCACCCACCACTATATGATTAATCTCAAAGCACCCAACACTATATCATTAATCTCAAAGCACCCAACACTATATGATTAATCTCAAAGCACCCAACACTATATCATTAATCTCAAAGCACCCAACACTATATCATTAATCTCAAAGCACCCAACACTATATGATTAATCTCAAAGCACCCAACACTATATGATTAATCTCAAAGCACCCAGCACTATATGATTAATCTCAAAGCACCCAGCACTATATGATTAATCTCAAAGCACCCAACACTATATGATTAATCTCAAAGCACCCAGCACTATATGATTAATCTCAAAGCACTCAACACTATATCATTAATCTCAAAGCACCCAACACTATATGAGTAGTCTCAAAGCACCCAACACTATATGATTAATCTCAAAGCACCCAGCACTATATGATTAATCTCAAAGCACCCAGCACTATATGATTAATCTCAAAGCACCCAACACTATATGATTAATCTCAAAGCACTCAACACTATATCATTAATCTCAAAGCACCCAACAATATATGAGTAGTCTCAAAGCACCCAACACTATATGGTTAATCTCAAAGCACCCAACACTATATCATTAATCTCAAAGCACCCAACACTATATAAGTAATCTCATAGTACCCAACACTATATGATTAATCTCAAAGCATCCAACACTATATGATAAATCTCAAAGCACCCACCACTATATGATTAATCTCAAAGCACCCAACACTATATCATTAATCTCAAAGCACCCAACACTATATGATTAATCTCAAAGCACCCAACACTATATGATTAATCTCAAAGCACCCAACACTATATGATTAATCTCAAAGCACCTAACACTATATGAGTAATCTCAAAGCACCCAACACTATATGAGTAATCTCAAAGCACCCAACACTATATGAGTAATCTCAAAGCACCCAACACTATATGATTAATCTCAAAGCACCCAACACTATATGAGTAATCTCAAAGCACTATGTGCAGCTACAGTCTGTAGTTAGCCTCTCTATAGTACGTGGCAAAGAGTCACACCCTTCACATGCTTGAGCATAGTCTTAACCCGGCTGATCTAGAGGAGTCTAACCTCGACAAAAAATCCCTCTATTCTTTATGGGTACTTGTAGTTCCTGTTCAACTGACGGATACTTCTGTAAAGAGAACATGGCAGCTTCGGGGAAGTTCATCTTGCATGACAACCGGAAGATGCGTTGCTCTAATTGGTAGAGAACCGTAATACATTCACATGACCATGTTTACTTGCACTCTCCAACAAACCAGATGTGTGATAGTTAACATGTTGGTGGTTTTGGGCCCCAAACAGGCCCAATAGTAGTCAACTGTGGTCACATTTGCACTAGCATGCTATGTGACTATATATATATATATATATATATATATATATATATATATATATATATATATGGGTTACGTGGGTATCAGTAGACTCCTGCGGCAGACATTCACAGACGGATGCTCTGGCAAAAAGGTTGCCACCGTGGCTAGGAGGACGATCCTTTCCTGAGGGGGCAACGGCAGGTACACAGCATAAGTGTGGGAATAACAGAATCGCAAATGTTGAAAGTTCTGAGTTGGGGAATAGGCAGAGCATTAAACCCCTGCTTCAACTATTTTATTATGTCTGTCTGATATATAAAATAATATTAAAAAGTGTCTGATACATACTGAAATAATATTTAAAACGTGTCTGATACATACTAAAATAATATTAAAAAGTGTATGATATTAAAATGTCCTGATATATTACTAAATAATATTAAAAGGTTTCTGATACATAATCAAATAAGTGTCTGACACATGGTAAAATAATATTTAAAAGTGGTTACTACATAACGAAATAATATTAAAAACTTGTCTGATAAAACATTATAAAATGTTCAATACATAGTGAAAAAATATTAAAATGTATCTGATACATCACGAAATAGAATTTAATAATGTCTAATACATCGTAAAACAGTAACATAAGTCAGTCATGAAATAGCATACTTCTTCCTGACAAAGTAAGGATGGGCTAAAGTCTTATCTGGGCTTTACTTCAACATATTGTAGGGAGTATTCCCAAAGTTATGTCTAGGAAACTTTGATAACGCAAAATCTAGTTATCTTATCAGGCTGAATTTTTGCATGGCGATTACTATTATCAAAGTGCATCAGATCCATACATAAAATTTGAGAAAATCAGAAGTTTAAATTCCATCAAAGTTTCGACCTTGACCGGCATTTTCAAGTTCAATATCAAGGTCAATGTTCAGGATATAAGATGCGGAACTTAATTGGCTACAATATGGGTCAAATAGTGATTCTCTACAATGAAAAGAACTAGACTGATCGCCAAAAGTATGACATTCACTTTTTATGTGACATTGACCTTCACATTGTCTTAAATATCCTAAAATTAAATAAGTTAGACAATAACCTATATTTTGATCTATATATTTTCACTATGTATCAGAAAGTTTTAAATATTATTTTAGTTTAGTGACGAACAACAAACAAACTCAACAAAAACATAACCTCCACCTTAGCGGAAGTAATAATATTAAAAAGTGTCTGATACGTAACGAAATAATATTAAAAATTGCCTACTATATAGTGAAAATATCAAAAAGTATCTAATGAATAGTAAAAAATATTTTTGAATGTCTGATACATATTGAAAAATACTAAGGAATGAAGAAAAACGGAATATATACAGATAGAACACACGAAGGTGAAACCCGAAAGAAAAACAGAACGAACGAAAAGGAAAAATAAAAAAATAAAAATGGTCTCTCTTCTTCCGTACAGATAAAACTTCTGAAGATAAACATTGACAAGAAGAAAAGAAGAAGGGGGGAAAAGAGGCCATTTCTATCCATACAAAAAATATACCTGAAGATGAACCGAGAACTGATTGTCAGCATAATGAACCCAAATAATGGGATTGATTATCTTTTAAAGCTCTTTGAAAGAAAATATCCAATTCTTGGTGATTTTGGCATCAAAGAAGTTATCGAACTTTTAGTTCTGTGAATGGTTACATATTATGAATTCATCTTGAGTTATTTTAAAAAGGTTTTTGCATTCTTTCAAGAAAGAGGATTACGTTTTTTTTTGTTTTGTTTTTAACTTTACTTTTCTTCACTCCAAACAAGGTATATTGCCACTGAAGCATAAGGTGCTACTGTGATAAGATCCAGATTTATAAGGGACAATCTGGGTTGGAAGTAGGACAGCAAGATGTCCGTTTACATTCCTGCATGTTCCTACTGTCAGGGAAATATGAAGCAAGAAGAGAATTCTAAAGGCGAGCTATCCGAGGAAAGAAGCTATCAAAGTAGAAAATATTTGGCACCTTTATAGTGAAGAGGTGGGATTTTGCTGCTAGTCGGGTGGATCAGGGTATTTTTTGATGGGGTATAAGTGCAGTTCATCGGAGCACATTTTGTGGAAGTACTTGTAAAACAGGCACAGGGATGCAACTCTGCAGCGATGCAACAGGGGCTGAAAGCTAGGCAGATAGTTCAGGGCCTATAATGTTAGAAATTCTTTTTTTTTTTTTGCATCCTGTCCAAGAGGGAGAAGTTAGTGGTTGGTGCATCAACCCAGATGTGCAACAGTAATCTATGCACAGGCGAATTGTGGTTTTGTAGAGATATAGAATACTGACATGTGTGAGAAGTTTTCTAGCCAGGTAGAGGGAGCTTACCTTCTTTGTTGCACACTTGGAAATATCTTTTATGTACTTATTCAATTTCATGTTGTCTGAGTAGCAGTAAATGTGACCATCCGTTTTTGGATCCATTCTACCACAAACTGGAGGTCATTTTCTAAATAAAAAAAAAACAGAAAAAAATTAGAACAACCCAAAAGTGGAAAGGAATAAAAAATAATTTTGGTTCACTTTCGGCAGCCTCGTAACTCTCACTTCCCTTATTATGTCCTTTTGTCCTCAAATTCCATGAGCGATGTTTTTGAACAAGGGGGAATAATTGTTGTTTTCTGGGTCGGAATCTATCCAACTAATATATATCGTTGGCTAGTTTTTGACTTTGAAATAGTATTTTTTTAGCTCCTTACATCAAGTGGCTTTATGTCGTGTCTGGAGCGATTTCCATGAAAAAAAAAAACAGAACAAATATTGGTGTGCGATCGTTGTGAAATACAATTTGTTTCATTAACGAGATGAACTGTTGTGAAAGAAAGAACAAAAATAAAAACGGAAAAGGAGGAAAGAAAGTAAGAAACAAATATGGAAGGAAGAAAGAAAGGAGCAAAGGAAAAAGAAAGAAAGAAGAAAGAAAAGAAAAGAAGACAAGGAAGAAAGAAAGGGAGGGAGAAAGAAAAACGGAGAACAAAAACAAAGAAGAAAATTAAAAAACACAAATATGGAGAGCGGGAAGAAAGTTACACGGTGAAGAAGAAATTAAAAAATAAAGAAATAAAAGGAAAGTAAGAACAAAGAAAGCAGGAAGAAAGAAAGAGGACAAAAGAAATCGAAGGAAAGAAGATAAAAAGGAAAAAAAAAAACAAAGACGAAAGAAGGGTAAAAAGAAATAAAAAGAGAACACAAAATTAAAGAAAAAGGTAAAAAAAAACAAATGAAGAAGAATGTCAGACGGGAAGAAAAAAAGAAAAAAGAAAGAAAAAAAGAAGGAAAAAACATGAAGAAGAAGATTGATGAGAGTTAAGAAGAAGAAGAAGAAGAAGAAGAAGAAGAAGAAGAAGAAGAAGAAGAAGAAGAAGAAGAAGAAGAAGAAGAGAGGAAGAAGGACATCGAGAAGGAGGGGGGAGGAGGAGGAACTGATTAATGAGTAAAAAATACCAACAATCACAAAGAAACATCAAAGCCAAGATTCCTTCTCAAGTTGGCTTATGATTCTGATATGGCACTAACTTTGGATTGAATGGTAGTTCCTCGCCATTCTTTTCCAGACAGGGTGTGACTCGCCATCAAAGAGAAAAAGACTGAAAATTTAAGAACTTATTAGTCCAAAATCAGAAAATGACAAGATGGACAAGCATGCGCATAATGACCCGCCGTTCCCCACCCAGTCTCCAAAAAGTGTTGCAACTAATTTTCAGCTTTCATCTCGAACAGTAACATATCACTAGCTAAAGTACCCATCTACGCAGAGTCTTTCAAATCTTCCTCTTCTGCACGCCAACTCAATGGGGAAAAAGTATTTTGCTTTAAATCGTAATAAAAATTAATTTAAAATTATCCTTTTAAATCAGCAAACTGTTTTTATACAATAAAAAGAACGGATATTCTTAAGATGAGTCTGTATTATTAGAATATCTGATATTCTATTCTATCAAGATTAGCAACGCGTGTGTAGAAAATTAAATTAAATCTCTGCGCATGTGGGATGTTGTTAAAGTTCACAACGTAGGACATTGGTTAAAAACATGTGTGAAAACTTAACAATATCGCATATGTCAGAAAGTAGAAGAAACTTTAAAAGGATGTGGTGGACAAAGATATTTCATTTATTAATAGTTTGCCTATGACAAACTCTAGAGACATTAAGACATAAGGTTACATACAGAATAGAATACATTGTTCCTACACAAGAGAAGAATGCACTAAGCTATTCCTAAGAAGGTAAAAAATGCATTTGCTAAGCAAGAAACAAGAAAAACTGGAGTATTGCTAAATTCCACCGTGTATACGTACCAATATTGGAAAGTAAAAGACGGTTTAAAAACCTGTAGTGAGGAAAAACATTTCATTTATTAATAGTTTGCCTACGATAATCTACAAAGATAGTAAAACAACACAAGTAAGGTATAAGGTTACATACAGAAATACATTGTTTCCATACAATACGAATGCACAAATTATCCATGTAACAAATAATGTGAAGACTTACGTTTTCTCAAGACATCTTTTTTATGTTAGAAGTGCTCCGAATCTGATGTCGTATGTAGTGCATCTGGTCAGTAAATGAAAATGAAAACTGGTTTTAATTCTCGATTACATGTTCGTATGAGAGTTTGCATAAAATCTTATGTTCAACACTAGATTTGGGATTTACTTTTATCATCAAGAGTGTATAAGCGGTTTTTTTGCAATAGAAAACATTTTTTTTACATAGAAAATATTTTTTTCCAAAGGTAATTAACTCTAGTCCCGACAGGGTCATTCAATGTTCATGTTTAGATAAAAATGGTATTTCAAAGCATGACAGACAAACTAACCGACTGACCTTCCAACAGAATGATCCTTTTATAGAGACGTGTGCACATATAGTAAAGAGTAATATATATATATATATATATATATATATATATATATATATATATAAATATTTATTAATTATTTTAATACCTACAGACATCGATGTTTCATGCTAACGCAATCTTCAGTGTAGGAACTAACAGAGATATAACTATTCACTACTGGTCGCGTGATTAGAAACCCCGGGCTACAAGTATTTTACAACTCAAATCCCGACACCTAGAACCATTCAGCCACCGCTGGATAGTAAATAGTGATAATTTTAACACTTATCTAAACGTTGTTTTAGAACTTGACATGCTTTTCTGTCTCTACCGTGATTCGAACCCTCGGGGTTAATACCATCAAAATGAAGAAGCAGAAGAAAAGGAAAAAAAACTATAAGACAGTCTCGCCTGACAAAGTTGTTTTACAACGAAAGCTTTCAAAAAAAAATTAAATAAATTATTTTTTCATTTAAATTGCACGATGTGTTGATTTTCAAAAATATTTCACTTAAATACATTTTGATGCGTGCCTCAAAATGTTGTCAATTTCCTTATATATATATATATATATATATATATGGTAAAATGAAAAAGGAAAACCAAAAACTGGATGTTTTTTATGTGTACATCAACGTTTCGTCTTTATTTATAAGACTTCATCAGGATGATGATATAGGGAAAAGATATCATGCAAGCACAGATACATGAAGGGTAGACATGTTGGGAAGAAAAATAAAATAAAATGAAAAATAATGGCAGCGTCTAGCTGGACGTCCGTACTTGTTAGAGAAGCCACAGTAGTCCTTGCTCCCTCCACCCTTCCCCTTTTTCTCCCACTAATTTTCATTCTCTAACAAGTACGGACGTCCAGCTAGACGCTGCCATTATTTTTCATTTTATTTTATTTTTCTTCCCAACATGTCTACCCTTCATGTATCTGTGCTTGCATGATATCTTTTCCCTATATCATCATCCTGATGAAGTCTTATAAATAAAGACGAAACGTTGATGTACACATAAAAAACATCCAGTTTTTGGTTTTCCTTTTTCATTTTACCATCACGTCGGATTACCTTCATCCTTCTCTTTCCATATATATATATATATATATATATATATATATATATATATATATATATATATATATATATATATATATGTGTGTGTGTGTGTGTGTGTGTGTGTGCGCGCGCAATCTCTAGCAACACTGTCAGGCCAGGGCTCCTGTTGCTGCTCGTTCGTTTCACGGCTCACACATGAATAAACACATACATTTATTTACCAGTAACACGTCAGCGTCATTGCCGTCGCCATTGCCGTCTTCTTTGCATACACGGAAAACAATTGTACGTCGTACATTAAATAATCTAACACTCTTCATAAGATTTAGTTCGTTTAGTCTTTTTACAAGAACTTTCTAAATAGAAATTTGCTCTCTTATATCTGGTTTTTTCTCTTTTCTGCCCTCCTTTTTAAATGGAGACTGAACGGTAATACTTTGGAAACATAAATCATTTAGTAGGGTAGAAAGAGGGGTTCGTTTAATAAGAAGAAAAGGGAGGTACTATTAGCTCGATTATAAAGAAAAACTTTCTTCCAGATTTTAAATCAGTTTTATTCGTACATAGCTTCACCAACAAGCAGGGAAGTGACAGTGGCTAAGTGTTTAACGACACGGACTGACAACCTGGGTGTGCCAAGTTCGAATCCAGTTCGTTCCACAGAAACACTTTCAATTAGGATGTTAGCAACCTTCACTTGGTACTTCCGAAATAATTCTGACTAGAGAGATATCGGGGAAACCAATGCCAACAATAGAATCATCTGATTCATGAATGGATGAACCAACAAAGCAAGAGACCATGAACGGGTTTTTGTAACAAGTGAAGAGGAAACACCATAGCATGCGGAGTCCGGTTTTTCATCCAACTTTCTGATCATCATCATCATCATCATCATCATCACCATCACCATCACCATCATATTCGGTTTAACGTGGAAGGCTTTAAGAAATTGACTTCCAAAATAACCTATTTCTAGCCAGGTCTTTATTTATCCCTCTTTCTCCCAAGACCATTTTTATCATTTCCCCCCCCCCCCATGTTTTCCTTGTGAACTGGACCTGCTACCTTAACTGGTCTACATTTACTGACCCAAGACAAACTCTTTTTCCACATTTTAACTCAGGTTTATTCATAAATCGCTTCACCAACAAACAGCAAGAAACCATTAACAGGTTTTTGTAACTAATTAAGAAGAAACACCATAGCATGCGGAATCGGGCTGGCACGCATATATCTGCCCAGGTTGGGTCTTACATTCATGTAAGACAACATAGTCGTCTTCAAATTTAATCTGAACAAATAATTTCCATAAATTGCCCCTTAATTAATCAAACTAAGTTCATACCATTGTTTGTTCCTCATCTTTCGGTTGACGATCCCTCCGTCTCATTGACCTTCATCCTTGAGCGGCTTTTGGTTCCGCGCATGTTTCGAATGGGGTGAGAACATTGCACGTCCATTCAGTTTGACGTTTTCTATCCGATCGGTGAAAAGCGGGGGAAAAAGTGCACAAACAATTCAGCGGAAGTGCCTCTCATGCAGAGTGTTCTGATCGGATAATGTATCAACCACTCCGCCTGGAAGAGTGTAAGCTTGCGCAAAAGAAAATAGTCTGTCGACGTATAACTGCTACAAATCCTTTGTTTTCTTTCTTAAGCTTCTTCCCATGTTTTGGGGATTCCTCCTTTTTCTTCTAATGGAGATCCACCAGCAATATTTAAAAAATATACGAATCGACTATTTCCTTATTATTCGGAGACATTTCTCGACATTTTCTGACATCTCTCGGCATTTCTCTTTCTTTTTTTTTTTAAATGATTTTGTGTAAAAAATCGTTATTACTGTTTCTACCGTTGTCAAAATATTTATTTTTTGTAAGAAATAAATACAATTTGTTTGGGATGTTATTCTGAAACGAAGTCAGTTTGAAAATATGTGTTTTGTTTACCTTTAAGAAGTGGTGGCACATTATAATAACATCAAATACAGTGTTATGCTAAACTCGTTCCATTCACCTACCTTGTTGGGTGCTAAATTTACACTTGGTCTTAAAAATTACAGGAGTAAAAGTATTAAAACTATTTTACGTTCATTTTTTTTTTGATATTGGCTTCCTGCTTATCATGGCCAAGAGCCACTTGAGGATAAGGGTAAATGAGATGGAATGGTTGTCAGCCGAAAAATAAAGAACAATCAATGGTATGAACTAAATTTGATTACTAATGGGTAGGCTTATTTTGGATTTGAAGATGAGTATGTTGTAATCTGCAAGGGAGCAGTACCACGGTAATTTGTTCCACAGGTAGGAAATGTTTGCAAAGAAACTGTCCATGGAAATGTCACCTGATGCTAGGCACATGGATGAAGTAGTATAGTCTTTTTTGTTCTGTTGTGGTAGCTAGATGAATTTCTACTGTGAATTACAAAGAGGAACTAAAGATAAGAGCTCAGTCGAGCACCTTCCATAGGACTAATGATATCGAGAGACTAGCAACGTCTCTTCTGTGAAAAAGGGGGCTATAGGAAAGAAAAGAGATCATCCCCCACTAGATTTCGAAATCAATTTTGTACTTTGTCAATGTAGGAAATGGTGCTTTGAGCAGTACCTCCTAGATGTGAGGGCAGTACTCTATCTTAGGACGTATCTGACTCTTATATAGGTAGCGGCCTGCGGGCAATTATCTTAAGTACGATGATGGCAGACATCCCTTCAGTACATCGCTGTGAAAATCGATTTGTCCTTTTTAATATCAACAAAACGTCTTCTTTGTAAACAGTGTCTGGCATTCATAGAAATCAAGGCAAAGGCAGTCATTCATGAAGTCTACAAGAATTATATTGAGTAAAATTATAATCTATTTTTGACTGGCAACGAATGAAGAATAAGGTATAAGATAACCTCCCCCCTCCCTCCCCCCAAAAACAATACCACCCACCCATGGAATGGTTGATAAAATTCACAATCCTTTCTGCAATCCAACCATATTTGGTGCAAATCAACTTCAGTGTATGTTTGGCTTGTTCACCAAGATTCAGTCATGACTGTAGAGCAGTCTTTGTTTCATCGTGCTCAATGATATGTGGGGACACTTTGGTGATTGTCTCAGCAGTAAGTGGTGTGATTCTGAATGGGCTTCACACTCACCGAATCATAACGCCTTAGATTTTTATCTGTGGGGTTATCTAAAACATAATGTCTATCAAAAGAATCCCCAGAATGTTGCGGAACTGAAAAGGGGCCATCACACCCAAAACCAGAGAGAGAAGTGAGTCAGAGTTATTGACAATTTAAGACATCGTATTAAAGTGTGCATATCAGTAAACAGCGATAAAACAAAGACTGTTGGATATTGGTGACTGAAACTTGATGGGCATGTCAGGCATACACTGAAGTTTATTTGTGCCAAATATGGTTTGAATTGCAGGAAGAATTTTCAATCTTATTAACGATTCCATTATTATTATTATCATTATTATTATTATTATTATTATTATTATTTACTCACTAGGAGTTCACACATGGTCGTCATCAGTGATTGTTCACTGATAATAATAGCCTGTGGTGTTCTCTGGAGTCTGAGTGACAAGTCTCCTCAGATTTCGAGTACTCTTCATCTCTTTCGATAACCATTGCAAATGACTTTGTGTTATCGTAACAGCTGCTTACCATTGATTTCGCACTGGCAACGACCATTGGTCTTCTCTAGAATTTGGGTGGCAATAAGCTTCCCCAAGATCCCAGTACTCTCTGCACTATTTCAGTGTATGTCTGGTTAGTGGCTTCCATCTTTCAATCCTTCTTGACCCTTCACGACTACTTCATGTGGTATCAGTCTATGCTGGTGCCATCACTTTTTGGGGAGGGGGAGGAATTTATTAATTTTCTTACAGTTTCAGTTCCCTTGGGTTCATGTGGTTGTGTTCTTTCTATGGTTTTAGTTTATGTGGGTTAGTTTCTGCATTCGAGGATTTTCCTTAAGATTACAGCTGTTTTGATCATTGTCGTCCTTTGTATGGTCTCAGTGATCCCTTTGATTCCAATTTCTCCCAGTCTTTTTTCCAGTTTTTTGGGGACTGTTCCTAGTGCTCCTACGATTATTGGTATTATATTAGCTTTCTTCGTGTTCCATATCCCTTTCAGTTCTCTAGCAAGTTCCGTGTATTTGCTTCGTATTATTATTATTATTATTATTATTATTATTATTATTATTATTATTATTATTGGTTATTTTGTAACATTTTTGTTGCTGGCCAAAAAAGATAAATGGCTGTTTTGGGTATTTTTAAAAATAGATTATATCATGATTGTCAAGTCAAAATGGCCACCAGTCCAAATAGAAACAAGACTGTATGTTGTCAATAGTTTTTTGTAAAAAGGAAATAAAGTAAAAAAAGAAAAGATGTAGGTTTGATCTATTATGGCTTGTTGCCAAAGCTGGATGGAAGATAATTATCATTCAGTAAGAAAAAAGTATTTTCAAATTCACTTGAGGTGAAAATATTTCACTGATATCCAGTTAAAAATGAATGATGATAATTTGTTGCAATTTATTAGACAGACTCCTAAATTATTTCATAAGAAGTGTTATAGCAAGCTAGAAATAAAACTAAAAGACATCTGCACCAATGAAAAGAAAAAGAAGCCAATTGTTGTGACTTTGTGGTAGATTGGTAAATAGATATGCGAGACGAGTGCAGCTGCTCTCTTTCTTTCTCCATTCGTTCGGCTTACTTTTTCCTATACTTTCCTTTTCACTTCTTTTTTTGTACGGAAGGGGATGCAGCAGGCGTCCTCGAAATAAAAAAAACCTTATTTCACATAAATGTGCGAATTGCGAACTCAACATTTTCGACCAATGAAAATGATTCTCACTCGTTCGAAAAGATAAAGTTAGCGAGCCAGTGTGATATGCCAATTTTTAATAAAACAGCGAACTAGACAACCAAGATTCAGAGTTCGTCGACTCCATGAAGACGGTGCCAACAACAACAACCAACGCTCAACCAAAGCTGAGGGCGCACCCCAAGAAACACAACGTGTACCAAGCTGAAAATCCCTTAAGCACAACTGCTCTCTCTACAATTCCAGCCTAACCCCCAAAAGGTAAACACACACACACAAAATGAAACTTGGAACAAACTTCTAACACTCGTTTCTTTTCCACCCCGTTCTACAACATTCTACAACACAAGAATTTTTAACTTTTCTAACGAACTATTTACTCACTCAAAATGTCTTTCACATTACTAGAAAAATTGTTAATATATAAATATATTTTGTTTGTTAGCCCTGTTTTCCTCTCTTTAATTCACAAAACCCTTTTGGTAAATTTAGCACTTGCTAAATGATGACCTATCTCAATCATTTATAACATTCATTTTTATTCATTTTTCTCATTCGCTATTTTTATAACATTGAATCGTCAGCATGGGTCTTGGTGTATTTCCAAAGATGCAAAGACCCTATCCAAGTGTTACATTACGATGTATTTAAGAAGTTAAAAGAACACAAGTGTAGGAGTGAGATAAAACATGCTGGCCGAAGCCAGGCTTTATTCCGAGAGAGACAGGAAACGGATGCTGATGCATGCCGGGAGTAGGCAGAGAAAAGAGGGGGGTATAGTCCAACGTACATGGGTGGGGAGCATAATGTAAAACCAAGCCAGGAGACACGTTATAATTTAAATCTATAGAAAATGAAGAATTGTGTGTATATGCAGTGGGAAGGGTGACACGGTGGCGATAGAGAAGGCTAATCCATCTAGAGTATCATGATTACCACTGGCGAGTAAAAACAAAAGCAAAGAACATGTTAAAACGAGACAACGACAAAAAGGGGCAACACTGGTATACAATAAAAATAAGACAGTTTTTATTTCATTTCATCTCATATATAAAGTAAAGATAGTTTTCTTCTATTTTAATGGGTTTCTTAGCAAACAGGTATATACTTAGGACTGTTTAGCCAATCCTTTATGCCAAATATTGCTCCGCGTTCTTAAAAAAGAAAATGTAAATTTTCATTCGATGTTATCAATTTTTATATTTAATCCTGTTCAATATTTTACCTTTTTAGTCATATTTGAAGTTTTTAAGCTTTAACTCAGATCTGCTCCTAATCCCTTCATGATCACCAGGAAAATAATTCAGTAAGACACATATTCCAGAATCATCGATCTTGTAATCATCGATCAATGGTAAAATATACATATATATACAGTACATACTTGTTTCTTTTCACTAAAAACAAAGACATTTACACTTTTAATAACACTGATTTACAAAGAAATTGAGGCAAGCACAAAAATACCCGTTTTTACCTAATTTGGTGGTGCTGAATTCAAATTTGAAATCCGTTTTTACTCATCACCTCTAGTTTTTTGGATATGCATAGTGTGCATTTTGTGCATATACGGTACATAAAGGCATATCTCCATTCAGGGCTAATTCTAATATTGTGAGACTTATGGCTTTTTTTTAGTTATTATGCACTAAGTGTAAGTGATAGTATTACATTATATATATATAGTTATATATCAAGACGGATTTTGGCAGTTAAGAAGTTGCTAAAGTCTGACGAGGATATGGGATGCCGAATGTCACTCAAGATTCATTTTCTCCATTTCCACCTCAACTTCTTCCCGCCAAACCTTGGAGCAGTGAGTGATGAGCATGGAGAAAGATTCCACCAAGATATGACGAAGATGGAGAGCAACTATCAAGGCAAATAGAACCCTGGCATGATGGGAGACTTCTGCTCGATGCTCTTGCGTGACATCCCGGAGGCAAAATACACCAGATCTTCTAAGAAAACACACTTTTGACTGTCTGTGAATTGTGTAATTGTGTCATCCAAGTATATTTATTCAATCAGTGTTCTTTATCTATCCTGTTTTATCTGTTATAAGCTGCTGCAACTCTTGAAATATGCACATTTATTCTCTGTTTATACTAAAATAAGACTATTTAAAAGCCAGAAAACTAGAGGTGATAGAGCAAAACTATTTATAAATTTGAATTCAGCACATCCAAATTAGCAAAAAACATCTATCCCCATTCTTGCCTCAGACCAAATTTTTTTTTTTGTAAACCAGTGTAATAATTATTCTCTGCTAAACTGCTCTTCTCCAAACCATGAGGTCCATTTTGCCACAGTACCGGTCCGATTTAGAATATAAACAATAAAAAACAGATTTTATATAAACAAAGTCAGAACGGATAACATGTTGTTTATTTATTTATAATTATTAGACAAACTAAAAGCAAATACTACGTTATTTTGAATATTTAGTCAGGTTTACTTGTAGAGGGAAGTATCCTCAAACCCCTGTACAGAGAGAGACCTTAGACACTCGAGGGCAGTGTCTAGTAGACATTCACGTTCTTTCCCATAATCTCTTATGTGTGTGTGTGTGTGCGTGCACGTCGTAAACCAACTTGAAATCGAGTATGACCATTTCTTGTTAAATGGATTATTTCTCTTGTGGTGTCTGAGACGATTTTTCTCATCTGTGAGGAAGTGGCAAAATAACCCACATGTAGAGCATTACCTGCAGCATTACCTGTATGGCAGCAGGTGGTGCTCCCTCTTCGGTATGGAAACATTGGAAATGTTGCTTCAAACGACAAACCAACCTCCAAGTCTCTTCTCTCTCTCTCTATCTCTCCCTCCCCCCTTTCTCTAGTTTTCTCTCCATCTTCCTGTCTCTCTTTGTTTCTCTGCCCCTCTCTCCCCCTCTCTCTCTCTCTCTCTCTCTCTCTCTCTGAATTCTAGTGTCATATCAGTATAATAAAGTAAAGTCGATTTCCCCACCAACCCCCCGCATTCAGAAATAATAGCTTAATAACCAAAATTCTTATATGCTAATCGTTCCCGCCATCCAATTAGCCTAAGCCCGCATGCGTGTTTCCAGAACTTATACTTTTATTTCGTCTCCTTTTAAAAATTCTTACATTTAGTCTGGATTACTTGCTTGTCCCAAATAACACTTTCAAAGAGAAGATAGCTGCCATTTTTACTCGCTTATTATTATTAGCGGCCGTTTCTTAATAGAAGGAATTTTGATTAAATCACCTAAATTATTTCATTTTGTCTTTTTTAATATTGTCTACATTATACAATAGCTTTTAAATCTAAATAACGATCACTCCCTTTCACAGATTATTGGAATATCGTTCGGCCATTCTGAATGCCTGTTGCTTATACGTTCTGTAAACATTCTAGGTTACGCATTAACGAACAAATGCCGACATCTGCTTTCACACGTAAGTACATTTTTGATATTCGAAAAATAACGCATGTTTTTTATGGTGTTTTGAATTGGCTTTATGTCTAATATTAAGCGAATATAAACACGTTGTATCTCGACAGGTGAAATTTCAGAGTTACACACAAGGTCGGATTTTAGTATGTGGAAAATCTATCTTTCCAAATAAAATAAACAGTGCCTCAGTCTAGAACGATTTCTTCTTAGGTGGAATAAAAATATTTTTTTCGGGAATATTCTGTATTAGATATGTTGTTAAAACAATACTTTCAATATAAACTATTTAAAATGTACCTTTAAACAAACAAGAAAACATTTCTCCAAACAAAATAAACATTGCCTCACTCGATAAGGATTTCTTCTTAGGCGGAATAAAAATAATTTCTTCGGAAACATCCTGTATTGGATACGTTATTAAAACAATATTTTTTATATAAACTATGTAAAATGTATTTTCAGACAAACAAAAACATTGATTATAAACAAAAAACATTGATTATTAACAAAAAACATTGATTATAAAAAAAAAACATTGATTATAAACAAAAAACATTGATTATTAACAAAAAACATTGATTATTACGACAATACTTTCTATTTATGAAAAAGCCATTATACTATTCTTTTAAAAACACAGTATTTAAAAACTATTTACAATATTATTTGTTGAAAATTCCGCTCTCCAAACAAAATTAAAATTGCTTCAGTCTAGAAGGCTTTCTTCTTACGCGAAATAAAAGAACAATTTATTTGGGATTATTCCGTTTTCGATACGTTATTATAACAATATATTCTTTTATTTAATTTATATTTATGAAAAACTATTAGATTATTTATAAAATAAAGTATTTAAAATCTATTTTCAATCTAATTTGCAAAAATAAAAGTGACCAATTATAAAAAAAAAAGTTTGCTTTGATTATTTGTAATAGGAAAAAAATACTACATTTCCAATTACAAAAAGCTGTTTGTTTTTCTTATGTGTTACTAATTTTTAAAAATAACATCCGACATAAAATTTAATGGGTGGGAGTTTACTGATAAACACCGTTTGGCTCTTTCCAAATTCATAACCGGAAGCCACGTTCAAGGAACAATATTCTCTTTAACTAAGCTGATATAAATGATTGAACACTAATAAAAATTAAATTTGGAGTTAAGAGTCTTATCTATATCTGAAGCTGCAGGTAATTGTTTGCCATCATGTTGACTACATGTGCAGTGTCTCGTACAAAACGACTTTGGGATGCACAAAATAAAGCACTTCCGACAAAACACTTCCTAATGTTCCACATGGAGGTTCCACTGACAAGCTCAATGCTTTCATTAAATTGTCATATTTGTGGAAGTACATTAGCCTGTAACATTATCTACAAACATGCGCATCTCAATAGTGACCTAATGGCTGGTGAGTTTGTCTCCCTACTTATAAATAAATGGATGGCATATATATATATATATATATATATATATATATAATAATGGTAATAATCCAGGTGAAAAATATCCACAGGGTGGTAATCCAGAGAATTTTAACCGGGTTTATAAAAAGTGCTCAATATCAAAATAGAGCTTTATATATGATAATTTTATTTACACAGACATGTACAAAATCTGCGACACTGGCATGTCGATGTTATCAATCAACAGTTACTATAAACTGAGATCTCATCAGGCAGAATCGGATTCTAACTCTGCCTGATGAGATCTCAGTTTATAGTAACTGTTGATCGATAACATCGACATGCCAGTGTCGCAGATTTTGTACATGTCTGTGTAAATAAAATTATCATATATATATATATATATATATATATATATATATATAACTCAACAGAATACAAAATTTATGACATAATTTATTCAAATATGATCTTTGATAGAACTATTAAAAAACTTGCACTATCTACCTACCTTGGAGAATGAATCCATCTGTTTTTTTTTATTATATATACATTTGACTTTTGAATCCAATTATTTAAGCCTAGCATAAAAAGGGACAAAAGAGAAAAAAAATAAGGTTTCTGGATTTTTGCTTTATGTGTTTGTGAGTATTTAACAATTCTATTATTAGTTTTGCCTGTAACGAATTGATAAAGATTTTTTTGTGCTGAAGATATGATCATGGACAATAAAATCTGAAACATATATACACAATATTTATGAATGTTGGATTTTTTAGGAGCCTGATTAGAAAATATTAATAATGTCATAAATGTTGTATTCTTCTGAGTTCTGTTAAATATGATGCCATAATCATTGAGCTAAATTTCACCTGCAGTATTCACTTGTATCATGGAGATTTGGAAAATTTCATTTTTTATATTTATATAAGAAATCAATGTTTTTGTCTCCTCATGATATAACTAAAATTATAATCATTGACCTTATATATATATATATATATACATATATATATATATATATATATATATATATATATATATATATATATATATATATATATATATATATATATAAAACAAATAAAACAATAAAACAATAACAATAAAAAGTAACTTTATAAACGATAAATTGTCACGTCATTTCAAACGGATCTCTTAACGTAACAGTTAGCGCACTCGGTCACTGCCCCATTGATCACAGGTTCGAGCCCAGTCATAGTCAGCCACGTGTCCGTGGATAATATATATATATACATATATATGTATATGTATATATATGTATGTATATATATATATATATATATATATATATATATATATATATATATATATATGTATTTCATGTACATACACATAATATTATAAGGTGATATAATATATTGTGTATATATTTTCAGTATTTTCTTCAACAGTGAGTAGAGGTTAGATGTAGTAGTATGAAAATATATCTATTGCAAGCTAACTACACAGAGGTGTCCACGTTTCATTCTTTGCAGATTGCGGATTCCTTGTTAGCGTTTCTTTTTATATCTAAGTAGGGTTTACTCTAGCTAACTTATTATTCCCTCTCGGGCTATTACTTTCTATTGGCTAATGTCCGAACCACTCTCTACTTGCCATAGATATATTTCCATATTACTATATATATATATATATATATACATATGTTTTTTTGATGATTTAATTATTTTCAAATCATATTCCAAATAAACAGTATACACAAAGGTATTATAGTCGTTTACAGTTGTTTTAAGATGTTGCCGATGTTTATCTTAAGTCATACAATGAAATATAAGATTTTCAAACAGAATGTTCATAAGTATCCTATAAAACAAACCAAAGACAAAGTCCAAAATGTTCAATTCCCACCAAAAAAACAAAGCAAAAACACAAGAATAGATTCATTGTCAAATATCTTGGTAAGATGTTAAATTGGACTCCATCTTCATCATATAACTCACACCTTTTTTACTTTTGTTCATGCCAAACAAGTCATATTGCCACTGAGACGTAAGGTAACACACCATCCCTCTCTAAAGTTGATTGATGATTTGTTTATAAATAGTTCAAATAATTAATTAAATAAATATAAAAGATTAAAATATCATACACTCGAATAAATAAATAAATAAATAATAATCTGAACAATTTTAGGACAATTAATATATTAAAATTAAGAAAAAATATTATATAAATAGTTGAAAAGTTTAAATAAAATAAAGAAAGATTGTAATACCTACATTAGAATGAAATAAAACAATAAAAATTTTAAGGAAAAAAATAAAATCAATAAATGAGAAAAAATAAAAAAATATATAATTAATGATCCAAACATTTTTAGTACAAATAATATAAATAAAATTCAGTATATTATTTAGAATTATGCATTTAAATCAATCAGAGGAGAACACCCATGTTACCAATGTCCCTTTATTTTATGCTTCCAAAATTTTGCCCGCTATGATTTTTCTATTAAGAAAAATATGAGTATAAATAAATAACTAAATGAATAAATAAACAAGGCAAATTGCCACTGTAAACGTAAGGGGCTACTGTGAATTAGGGTGAAAGTATTTGGGGTCATCCTAAATTGGGAGCTGTGCAGCAAGATGCTTGTTCACATTAGTTTTAAATTTCTGCATGTCGGTACAGTCGGGGAAACAGGGAGCAGTGAGAGAGTTCCAAAGGCTGGCAGCACGAGGAAAAAAGCTATTGGAGTAGAAGGCTCTCCGGCATCTGTGGACTTCACAGTGAATGGATGGGATTTAGCTGATTGTCAGATTGGTCGAGTGTATTTAAGTCGAGGGGGCACTAGAGAAGCAAGTTCATCGGAGCACATTCCATTGAAGTACTTGTAAAACAAGTACATGGATGCAATATTGTGGCGATGGGAAAATTGAAAAAAAAAAAAAAACAACACAAACCTAAAGTTGTTTTTGTTAGCAAAAGACTGCGCATGAAATCAATATTCTAACCAATGAAATCAATGGATCATCACATCTTCGCTTTTCATTTCATAGGAACGGTTGGTTCCGATTTACTATCCACGAGAGCAGAGTTAGACACAAGTAAAAAATAAAAATAAAGTGATCGACTATAGTCAAGGGCGACCCGAACGCTCCCTTTTCATTACCTACGACACCAAAAGTTTTAACTGTTTTATTTGATTTATTTATTGTTACAATTTAAATCGTTTAAAAATAAGTTGTTTCTACCATAAAAAATAATTGTCAGATAAATATTCTTTAAATAAAATAAAACAGATCTCAATTAAAAAAAAAAAAAAATTGTGCATTGCATTTTCGGTGATCGGCCGATCCCATCTTTTAAAAAGTGAGGAATGGGCGATAACGTACGTACGAACATGAAATTGCTTTGGCGTATTATTATATAGATGAGTTAAACTAATAGGATTCATGGATGCAAATATGTATTCAGATATACATGTGTACCATTTGGTATAATTGTTAAAGTGTCAGTTAATGGGCTGGGAGACCAGGGTTCCGTTCAAGAGCGCAATCATCACCACAAAAGACTTTTTCATTCAAAGATTATTTATTTATCATGTTGTAAATCTAATTCCAGGTACTTAATTTCCCTGATGATCTGCCAAGCAAGGATCTGCTTGGTAGTGAGACACGTGTAGGTAAAAAAACTCTTTAATTTGAAAATGATAAATAAATAATCTTTGAATGAAAAAATCTTTTGTGGTAATGATTGGGCTCTTGAACGGAATGCTTTTGTAAGCCTTCAAAAAATCACATATAAATGCTCTGTACCCTGTAATCGAGTATCATCGAGCTTGTTTTTATTTGCCTAATTCTGGTCTTCACTGAATAATCTATTTTCTAAGTGAAAAATCCAAACCTATATATATATATATATATATATATATATATATATATATATATATATATATATATATATATATATATATATATATATATATATATATATATAAGGTCCGCTATAATTTTATAGAAACAGGTACACTGAAGTTTTTCACAGCATAAATGTTTATTAAACCATTTATTAAAGCTATGTGTGCTCACCGTCGATCTGAATGCACTTTTCTCATTTTTAGGTACTGATAGACAGGCTTTGGCACACAGCTCCAACGGCACTTGAGCAATGTCAGCTCGGATTTGTTCCTTAAGTTCTAATAACGCTATAAAAATATACGATTTCTGCTTTCAAAGAAATGCTTAAGTATCAGCAAAGTTGCAAACAAAAGAAAATATATACTTACTTATGGCGGACTATATATATATATATATATATATATATATATATATATATATATATATATATATATATATATCATCTAGTCGTTGTAGTGCACGGATCCTCCTCTCAAGCTATCTCGCTTTATTCTCTATCACACCAGGCAGGTCTTCATAGTCGCAATGTGAGTCCTTTTCTAGTTGCTTGATGTAGGTACTGTGTGCTCTCCCATCCGAACCACCTCCGTGGTTTGGCATCCACAAAAGAACATCGCTGGCAATTTTATCCTTAGCCCTTCCAGTAGTAACCAGCCAATCTGGTTCTTCTCTCTGTAATCAGGGCTGAGATCCGAGGAATGTGTCTGTAGAGTTGCTCTTTTGTGGTGTGCTGCTTCCAGGAGACATTAAAAGCAGCTCTTAGCAATCTGGTGTACACACTGTCAATTTTCTTCTCCAATCTTTTAATAAACGTCCAGCTGCTACTTATACATGTATATTTATATATAAAAATAAATATGAAACTAAAAAATATTTTTTGAAAATCCTAATGCAAATTGGATGATGATATTTGTCTGCTACTCGTAACATTCTTATTTTGTTTTTTCTTCATGATAGATTCTTTGCATGAAGCCAGTTAAATCCTCGCAGGTAATTAACTCTCTCTTTCACTGCAATAAAAGATTTTTAAAGAAAAACAAAACTGAAAAATGATTCTTTGTTATAACTTTAATCTTTCTTATGCCAGAAAGTTTCTAAAATGACAAAAAATACGAAATAATATACTTGTGAAAGTCTTTCGACTATCAGTTAATGATAACAATTGTTTCATAGTTATTTTTTAGCAAATACTGTACCTATTATATAAAGAGCAGACTCTGAGTGCAAACTATGTCTATTTTATAAAGAGCAAACTTTGAGTTCAAACTATGTCAAGAGCAGAGCCTAAGTGCCAGCTATGTTTATTATATAAAGAATAGTCTCTGAGTGCAAACTATGTCTTTTATATGAAGAGCAGACTCTGAATGCAAACTATGTCTATTATATAAAGAGCAGACCTTGAGTACAAACTATGTCTATTATATAAAGAGCAGACTCTGAGTTCCAACTATCTCTATTATATAAAGAGCAGACTCTGAGTGTCAACTATGTCTATTATATAAAGAGCAGACCTTGAGTACAAACTATGTCTATTATATAAAGAGCAGACTCTGAGTTCCAACTCTGTCTATTATATAAAGAGCAGACTCTGAGTGTCAACTATGTCTATTATATAAAGAGCAGACCTTGAGTACAAACTATGTCTATTATATAAAGAGCAGACTCTGAGTTCCAACTATGTCTATTATATAAAGAGCAGACTCTGAGTGTCAACTATCTCTATTATATAAAGAGCAGACTCTGAGTGTCAACTATGTCTATTATATAAAAGACAAACTCTGAATGCACACTATGTCTATTATATAAAGAGCGGACTCTGAGTTCAAACTATGTCTATCATATCAAGAGCAGACTTTGAATGTAAACTATGTCTATTTTATAAAGAGCAAGCTTTGAGTTCAAACTATGTCAAGAGCAGAGCCTAAGTGTAAACTTTGTCTATTATATAAAGAACAGACTCTGAGTGCCATCTATGTCTATTATGTAAGGAGCAGACAAAATATATATAAAAGGTAGACTCTGAATGCAAATTATGTCTATAATCAACAAACAGCAATTTATAAGAGGGGAGGGACACATAGTTTTTAAAAAATTTTTACATGAAATGCCAGGAATAATGCTGAATTTAGCTTCGAATATTGTAAACAATAATTTTAACAACAAATTTTTAATATTTTTATTTACCACACTAAAATTTAGGTATTTAATTAGCTAATTTTAAAGAATTTATTTATTCAATTTTCACAAAAAAAAGTAAACACAACTAAACAAAAAAAAATGCTTAAAATTAAAAGAAAAGTACATATTTTTAAGCGGCAGAGGGGGGGTGTATAGTTAATTAATAGTAATTATAATAGTAATATCGTCAAAACTATAGCGAATATATAAGAAAATAACAGAATAAAAATGATCTCCCTTGAATATTAATGAAAATCTAACTAAGTTTTTTTTTTCATTACATCGCTTTAATTATTAAGGTCCTTCGAAATTCCATACAGATTCCCGAGTTCGACAAGATACACCTGAAGAAGGTCGGAGGTTTCATCGGCCGAAACGTTGTGAAGATAACATACAAGATGCGAACAGTAGTCCGAATAATCCAAATAATACAAACTCACTAGTAAAGTTCCACATAAGCAGCACTTTAATATCAATACAAAATATTTTCAAGGTTTTTTTTAAATGTTCACTTTCATCTATTACCCCCTTGGGAGGGGTTCCTAAAATTGCCACTTTCATCTTTGTAAAAGTCAATCAAAACACTATGTTATGAACAAGTAATAGATTGCATTCAGTGAGTTGAAATTTGTTTCGCTGATGAGAAACTTTGGTACAAGTATCAAATATTAGTGTTGATTTTTCTAATTTGAAGGATTTTAGTAACAGTCGTCCAAAATTGTGAATCCCAACTAAATGACCAGTCCATTATTAACAAGAACATAAATGAGTCGTGAGACTGCATACCTCCGCCTGACAATGTAAGGATGAGTCAAAGTCTTATCTGGGTCTTACTTTTCTATATTGTATGAAGTATTCCCAAAGTTGATAACTCAAAAACATCAGGTTGAAATTTTGCGTGGTGGTTACTACTATCAAAGAGCATCAAATTTGGAAAAATCGTACGTCGAAATTCCGTCAAAATTCCGACCGCAACCGAACTTTTTAATATCATGGTCAGAATTAAAGGTCAAGGTCATATAAAATGTGGAACTTCATGGGCTACAATATGGACTAAATTGAACCGAATTGAAGATAATTGTCAAACGTATGACTTTCACCATTCTGTGAATTTAACCTTTGTACCAAAATTCCAAAATTCAATCAGTTCTAAGTTAGACCATCACCAATATTTTGACCAAGTTTGGTGACGATTGGTCAAGTGATGTAGACGCTAGGTTGTGTTGCGTTTCAACCTTGTGGCACATACGCAGAAACCCAGTTACTGCAATTATTACAAAAATCTCATTTTTTTGTAATAATTATGCCAACGAAGTCCACAAATTATATTCCTACCTTGGCGGTTGTATGTTTTCCTTGTACTCGCTTCTGTGTGATCCTTTCCGACAGGCATATAAGTTCTTTTATACCTTGAAAAAGGACTAACTCAAGACAAGGACTGGTGGAAGATAACGGACATTTATTCAACTTGATTTTTGTTCCAAATTACTGACCAGTGTGATGGGGGGGGGGGGAGAAAAAGAGAGAGAAAGTGATCAAAATCGCTAATTAATTATATTTTGTCAGTTAAGTAATCATCAAGTTGACCCCGGCTGACCTTTCATTTCCTGCTATTCTCAACTAACCATTTTATAAACTAGTGGGTCTGCTCGCCCAATATCTAACAGCATAGTGACAAACTCGACCAAAAACATAACCTTCGCCTTGGCAGAAGTAATTATCCCATAATACAAAGCTAACTCGGGTTTCTTTTATTTGAGAAAATGCAAACACAATAAATAAGGAGAGCAGAAAGTAGACCTTGGATTTACTTTCAGCAGCCTCGTAACTCTCGCTTTCCTTATTTTGTCCTTTAGTTCTCACATTCTATGAGCGATGTTTCTGACAAAGGGAGAAGAATTGCTGTTTTCTGGGTCGTAATCTATCCATCTAACACTTATCGTTGGCTA
>OY744533.1:55163807-55246307 GCA_963556195.1 Sepiola atlantica | reverse complement strand
TAATATAAAATATAAAATATAAAATAAGATAAAATAAAATTATATATATATATATATATATATATATATATATATAATTATTTGTAGCCCTCTTTTGGCTGGCGCTTCAAATCTAAGCTATAAATGCAAATTCCTTCCTGTTGAACACTGTTATGACGGCTGACTATTGTTGCCCGGCTGCTCGGCAAAATAGGATTCACTTCTTATAATTCGTGTAGCTATTCAGATTAGCCTCATTGGTTAAAGCGTTGAGATTTAGAGTTAAAGGTCACACTTGTTCCAGGGTTCGAATCGTGCAACTGGTTTAGAATAATTATATCAACACTGATGATTCTGCAAGGATGAAACGTATACGTCTGTAGATAATTTTTTAGCCTTGTCGGAACTGAAATATATATATATATATATATATATATATATATATATATACAATTAATTTACAATATACACGTGCTAACGGTTCGATTAGAGTGTTTACAGGTCGGCCATCTTTGATTTTTAGAAGCAAGTCTCAGCCGTAAAATACTGAGAGTAAACCACTTTGCTTGCTACAATTTTCTTAGCCTTGTCGGAACTGAAATCAGTTTAAAATTGCTTTGGAATTACACAGTAGAATCTTTGGATCGAAAAAGTGGAATATCCATTGAGCTAAAAGCACGAGAGATTGACTACACAACCATATACACACACACATATATATATATATATATATATATATATATATATATATATATATATATATATATATATATATATGGGAAAAAAAGAAACAATGTTTCAGACAATATGTAGAAATAAAAATGGAATAAAGAATAAGCAATTCAACAACTAACAAAAATAAACTCAAAAACTCATGTTGTAAAGTTCCACCGAGATATTTCGGTCGTAGATACGGCCATTTTCTATCGGATAATAAACTTTATTTCAAAACGGAAAAGTTTTCAAATTTATACAGAGAATGCGATTGGAAGAAAATGTCACGTGCAGAGAACAACAAAAGGGGGGAGAAAAAAGGAATGCGAGGAATGTTATGAAAAGAGAAAGAAAAAGAAGAGGAAGAAGAATAAAGAGAGACCGATCAACCAGTTACTGTTTTAGGGTTTAATAATGTGTCTTCTAAAGAAATTAGGGAGAGAAAATGGGTTTACGGATTATACTTATGAAGAGGTAAAAAGGTTAAAGAAACAACATTGAATTCAAGTTTAAATCCTGGATTAAAGGACTTTAAATCAATCCCAAAGGAATTTAAATAAAGATATCATCCGGGCGGTCTAAGGGCAGTAAATCTGCAGGGTTTTTGAATGATTGTTATTCGGGATTTAACATTATTAACTAAGGTATAGTGAAGGCTTATGGAGGTGATGAAATTGGTATACTGATTAAGACTGGTTTAGAGATAAGACTGGTCGGCAAGATTGGATCTGTTAAGGAGATATGGGAGATTAGCATTATGACCGAGAAATGGTGGGAACTTATAGGAGTAATAATAATGTGAAATGGGGGTGTTACCCTCTTAATGACTGGAGGAATATTTTTGAGAAAGTTATAATTATTGCTCTTGAATAGTGGTGTGGATATGGGCGATTAAGGTATTTGTTCCTATTTTTTAATCTTATTTATATTTATGAGGGGTGATAGTTGGGAGAATTTTCTGGAGTGGAAGTCATTATTTAGTGGGGCAATTATGGGGTTATGTATTTTGCAGAGGGGTGGGGTGTAGCTAGGTCTTTATGTGTATATATATTACTATTCCATGTGTCCACATAAAATTTTATAAGGAGATATAATTTTTATGTATCAATTTTCAGTATTTACTTCAACAGTGCTCGATACGTAAGTAGAGCTAGGTAGTAAGTTATGAAAATATATGTATGGCAATTAAGCTACACAGAGGCTTCCGCGTTTCATCCCCGGGAGGAATCTTCAGGCTAAAATGCATGGAGTTGTTTTTGCCGGGTGTTTTTATATGTTCTATTGCTTTGTTTTCTATAGATTGACCTATATCCTGTTTCTTTGTTGTATCAATATAATGGGTGAATTTATTTTAACATGTGGTGATTGGTTAACTAGCTAGCCGTGTATATAAAAACACCCGGCAAAAATGACTCCATGCATTTTAGCCTGAAGATTCCCCTGGGGATGAAACGCAGGAGCCTCTGTGTAGCTTAATTGCCATAAATATATTTTCATAGCTTACTATATATATATATATATATATATATATATATATAAGTTCAAGCCATCATCCCATTCACCTCACGTCCCTTGAAAGAGACAGATTACTGCTGATAACGCCATCACCAAAATCATGATTTTCCTTTTTTGCTTGTTCACATCTACAGCCATGCCGAAATTTGGACAATTTCTGACAAATCAAAATGAATATCTGTATGATTTTTCTCCATCGTTTCTTCATCCTGCCGAAGTCTTTCAATAAAGACGAAACGTTGATGAATACACAAATAACATAGATATTGGTTTTCCTTTTTGATATATATAGAGAGAGAGAGGAACGAAGCTATTAGAGTAGAAAGCATTTCGGCATCTTGACTTCCTCTAATGATCTGACATTCGAATCAGCCATTTTTCTCAACGCACTTAAATTTCTCTAAAACATCTAATATTGAAATCAGCTTATTCTTGCTCAAAGACATTTATTACACTTCATCCTGGTTACAGGGCCAACACACCTAAGTGGAGATTGTATGGGGAAAATTTGACACTATTGAGGTTACATTACATGAATAATTTGTCTTCAGAAGAGTGTCACCCACAATGTCTGCAGAGATGATGTCAAGATGATTAATATGGTGACAATATTGAATCCACAAGTCGGAAAAATAAAGTAGAGTGTGAATAACAACAGTTTCGAGAAATCATAAATCACTTAGATATTCTGTTAGAAAAAACAATGTTAACGTCTTTCTTGGTGATGAAATTGACAACCAAATGTCAAAAACTGTGAAAACTTTTGGTACACCAGAAATATGTAATCGCACTATATCTCTATAAAACCACTATTCACTCGTGCATGGAGTATTGTTGCTACATCTGGGCTGGTGCACCAACCACTAGCTTCTTCCACTTGGACAGGGTGCAAAAAAGAATTTATGACCTGACAAGTCCCACACTTTCTGCCAAGCTCCAGCCTCTGCCGCAGAACAATGGTTCCGATAAATCGTCAATCATTTACATATTCTGTGAGTAAAAGCAATGATGATGATGATATCTCATAATGTCAAGGGACGTCGTTGGGGAGTCTGGCAGATATACGTACGACTACCCTCCACCTCACACGATCATTAGCAATTCGCACCACTTTTACTGATAACCCTGTCCATTCTAGCAAATTGTCTATCCACTGCTTTCTCGGGCGTCCTGGTCTGCGAGTACCATGTACCCAACCTCTAGTATGGTGTTCGCTAGAGTTTGATGTCATAATACATGGCCGAACCATCGTAATTTGCAGCGTTTGATGGTAATAATTTCTAGCCTGCATGGTCCCGCTAAATGTTCAGCGAATTTATTAACGTGGACATTAGTTTTATAAGCATGCCACGGTATGTTTATAATCTTTCTCAATGCCTTCATGTCGAATGCGTGAATTTGTCTTTCTTGATATTTCAGGATGACAACCAAATGTCAAATACCGTGAAAGCTTTTGGTATGCCAAAAATGGTAATGTCACTATACCTCTATAAAACCAACATTCCTGTCGTGTTCTATGCTGGACATGAAAACAAATGAGAATATTATATTCATTCTTTAGAAATTGTTTCAGCGGTTCTGTCCGGAATTCGGACTCCACATTGAATTGCATTCCTTGTGACATAAAGCGGGCTTAGGATTAATGAATTAACACGGACACTATAAATATTCACAACTCGTGTACACCCTTCATCAAAAGTACATAGAAGATGGTGCCAAGTCTGCTGCAAAGAACGTAGGCTCCCTCTACGAGGTTAGAAAACTTCTCACACCTATCAGTATCCTATATCTCTATAAAGCCACTATTTTTTTATGGAAATCGCTCTAGACAAGGCATGAAGCCACTTGATGTAAGCAGCTAAAAACAAATACTACTTCAAGGTAAAAAAAATAGTCAACGATTAGAGTTAGATGGATAGATTCTGACCAGAAAACAGCAATTCTTCCCTCTTTGTCAGAAACATCGTTCATGGAATTCACCCATAGATGGAGTATTGTTGCCACATATGGGATGGTGCACAAAATAATTTATAACCTAACAAGTCCTACACTGTCTGCTCAGCTTCAGCCTTTGCCGCATCGCTGCAGTGTTGCATCTCTGTGCTTGCTTTACAAGTACTTCCACAGAATATGCTACAATTAACTTACTGCACTTGTACTTCCTCAAAGAAAATACCCTCGACTCACCCGACAAACAGCAAAATCTCACCTCTTCATTGTCTAGATGTCGGAAGATGTTCTACTCTAATAGCTTCTTTCCTTTTACTTGCCTTTGGAATTCTCTCTCTGCTTCCTGTTTCCATGACCATACCAACATGCAGAAATTCAAATATAATGTGAACAAACATCTTGCTGTTCAACTCCCCACTCAAGTTGCCACTATAAATCTGGTCCCGTTTCCCAGCAGCCTCTTACACTTTAATAGCAATATGCCTTGTTTTGTGGCTGAACAAAATTTTTTAGAAAATTTAATGTCTGTGATGAAAGAAATATACGAAGCGACAAAGCGAGATGAGAGTTTGCTTCAGGCTACCCGACCCACTGACAGTAAAGATGTCCGGATTGACTATCTCAGTCTACACCCGAAATTCATGAACCCGAAGAAATAAAATAGCTGAAAACCCTTTCCTGTTGTACATTTGCTCACAAAGAGAATAGTCCACATGATGGTAGATGAAGCTGGCAAAATAGGATGGCCTATTTTTTATTAGGTTGAGAAAAAAGTTTGTACGCTGTGTAAAAATAAATATTTTATTATGCAAGAATTTAATCCAAAACGTAAAAAAGTTTTTTAAAATATATATATATATATCATACGGTAAACGTGGTGTCTGTCTGTCTGTCTGTCTGTCTGTCTGTCCATGGATGCAATTCAAAACAAGATTCAATGATGGTATTTGTTTTGTATTAGGGAGTTTTACAATGAGGTTGAGTGTTTTGTGTTTTCGCGCCAAACATACATAAACAGCAAAGATAACATTGTATTTACGTAGACATATGGTTTAATGTGTGAGGAAACGTGACAGCAACAACAAACGGAAAACCGAACTCGTGTATACAACAAAAGTAGAGGATTTTTATTTCAAAGAAATAAAATACTTCTCCATGGAAGAGCTGTTGGAGTAGATGATGACGTTGCTGCGAACAGGTGTGGCACAATGAGTAATTAAGTATAAGTAATTAACGGAGATAATTAAATTACAACCTTTCCAAATTGGCGCATTTCAATACCATCCTAATATATTTCATAAAAGAAAAACCCTCGGCGTTATATTGAAATTCCTCGGAGTCGGTGAGTAACAGAGGTTATAAAAGGTGAACCACTTACGGCTTGCTATGCAGACTTTGAAAGGTTAAACATCCGGTTTGTACTTGATGATCGGAGGATGGTGAATAGAATGGGGTGGTGTTTATAGAGATCTAGTTTACAGCTCTGACCATGTCGAGAAAAGGGCACTCAAAAAACCTACAACAATTTTGAGACTCGCGCAGACAGAGAAGGTTGCGAGGCAAAAGGTTTCGTTCACAAGCATCTACAATGAACTGAGCTGACGGAAGGTTATAATAAGATTGGATTTGAAATGTCAACTATATTCAGGTGATAATTTAAGTCTGCAGCTATAACAGAAGTTATTTATTTTAATTAATATCGGCATAAAATGTTCATTTGGCTTTACTTTCATCGCGTTTGTTGTATTCTTTTTAAGTAATTCAAGAATTTTACATGAAAATTGAAACCGACAAGCATATTTTTTAATCACAAAACTGGCCCAAATACAAATGAAATAATGATTGATTTCTTTTCTTTCTGTTTTTCTTAGACAAATAAACACAATATTTATAATAATCAATATTTTAGTAATTACTAACTGTTTCTTTATATTTTCGTGTGTGTTTTTTTCTTAGTTATAATTTTCGTTTTTGCTTTTACTTCTCGTCCCCAGGAAAGAAAATACTTACGTTTTTATCTTCTCAATGATAATCAATTTTATAAATCCTTCTTTTTCCCATACTTTTCTCATCTGATCCAAAGAGAGTTTCATCTTTCCAATTCTGTATTTACTCTCGCAAGCCTGTCACCATCTGAATTACGACCTTATTCCTGTAACAAACGCGAAAGACAAACTGTTGAAGGTGAAGATAAACAATAACTTACCAAACGCGTGAGTTGTCCGGTTGTAAGTTCGACATTTGCAGAGACTCCAACGCTCGTATTTCATGCAGTGGACTCATTTCCATTTGATGAAAAGAAAGCGTATAAAGACCAGAGGGATGAACGCGGACGGCGGTTTTTTTTTTCTCTTGACTTTGGTAAGACCGAACGACGACCTTTCGACTGCGAAAATACTTTATTCCAACACGACTTTAATCAAAGTTATAAAGACACCATGTTCCACGTAAATATCATGAGTTTGGTAACATTAGTTAGAAAATTAAAATTATTTTCTTTAATTTCTGAGTTGTATACTGAATATAGAATCACCAAAAGATTGCCACAAATGAAGAAAGAATGTGGTCTTTCACCAAGACAATGCACCGTGTCAAAGTTGAATGCAACTACATGAATTGTAATTCGAATTGCTTCTGCGCTCATCCTATTCTCGAGATTTGGTACTCAGCAACTACTGGCTGTTTGCAGACCTTAAAAGAATGTTTAATGGAGAAGTGATTTCAGCAATGGAGGCATATTTTTAGGCTAATAACAAATCGTTCTATAAAAAGCATTGAATTAGTTATAAAACATTGGAATCAGTGTATCACCCTAGAAGGAGACTATATTGATTAATAAAGTCGAATTTTGCCTAAAAGTTGTTGTTCTATTAGTTAGGCCCGGAACTTTATTAAAATTAAATATCCATCGAAAATCATGTAAATTTTTAAGAAATACTTGTTTCTTCTATATAAAATTGGTCGTTTGTTTGTTTTTTATAGATATGGCCATATGCCATCAAGCGGGGTCTACGTTAACATTGGGGATTACTTTAATAATCCTATGTTAACCTATATTTTTCGCTTTCAACTAATCAACTTGATGTGTTTGATCTCTAAAACTAGGTTGTAACATATGTATAGTACAACTGTAACATAGTTTATGTTTCTTGTCAATGCTAAGCCAGTGCAATAAGTTCTTGAAAATGCTATTGCCAATATGCTTGAGGACTATATTTCACCAAAGGAGAAAACATCACAAAAACGAAGACCAAGGATAATGCCAGGAACAGCCGTTTCATCGAGAATCTTCTACAGAACCTGAAAGTTTCTAGTGAAGAGGAACCGGAAGTTTGCCCCATTTCTTAGTGTTGGAAAACGAAAAGTCGATTTTGAGGGGTGTGATAAATGCGATCTATAATATCAGAAAATGCGCCTTAATGAAAATGGTGGGTCGGTGCCACTGATTAGTGCAGCTGTGCCTAGTCATCTTTTTCTGTTCCGAAAGACGTTTATGTGCCTTGTTACAAGGCAGGGTTGCAATGATGTTTTATCGTGGGGCTACTATGATAATTTTTAACATTAAATAAAAATGTATAAAAAACTGAAAGAAATTATTTTGGTGCTACTTTGTCTTGATATCTACAAGGAAAAAATATCTTCATCATACGCTTCCCTTTGGTTTCAATATACGAATCTTTACGCCAAACCATGATCTTTCAATTCCTTGTGTATGTGCTCCGGTGTTGGGATCGACAAAATTTTGCTGATGATTTACAGAAAAATTTCCAAAAATTGAGTTGGTTTAAATTAGCGTAAGCTCTCCATTCATCGGAATAGATTACTGAGCCTTCAGCGACTTCTTGTTGAATAATTGGCTGAAGTGTCCGACTCTCTTTTCTTATAACGTTAGGGTTAAGGTTTAGGGATTAGGGTTAGCATTGGGCTTCCAATTAGTGTTTACCCGGCTCTTGTACTGTGTTGATTGCAATATAAGGTGTAGATCGTTTAATAAAGTGTAGATATCATACCAAAGTAGATTCATGATACGTAGATATCATACCAAAGTAGATTCATGATACGTAGATATCATACCAAAGTCGATTCATGATAAGTACATAACAAGCTAAAGTTGCACCATTTTTTTCTTCATTTTTTCTAGAAGATCAAAATCTAAGTGTTACTTATTCAGGGAATAGACTTTTTTGCACAACGGAAGCGACACGGTCGGAATAAATCCCAAACCTATCAAAGTAGCCCCCATTGACGGTAGTATTTAAGCTAGTGAATTGAATGTAAAGAGACATGTGTGTCTATATGTGCGCTTTTCTCGTGACTATGTGACTTACACGTTAAATTAATGTTTTTATTTAGTTGCTATTAATCGAAAATTTATTGAAATCAAAAATGTAATAGCAGAAAATAAAACAAAAATTTTAAAATCCTATTTTAAAAAATAATTTAAATGCGAAATTAAATCCACCAGAATTTATTTCGGTTTCTTTATAAACAAGTAAGTCAATTTAATATTTCGTTAATATTTAAAAAAAAAAAAAAAAAAATGAATTACTTTGTGACCTTCGAAATTTGAAGGGTATTTAGAAGCATTTACACTAGTGAATAGAAAGTCATTTCTGGCTTAAAAATTCTTAGCAAATACTCATGATTGAAAGTTTGGGAAGCTTTTTACATCCAATAATTTAAATAAATAGAAATGATTAAAACAATATTACGTTAATAACAACATTAGTTATAATTTATAAGTATGTGGTTAATACCATAATAATTAAATTTAACTTTCAAAATACCATTTAGAAATCTATATAATAGAGGCGATTAAAACAGCATTACCATAAGAAAATTACTTATAGTTTTATAACAATTTGGTACAATTAATAATTTAATGACACAACGATAGCGTAATCATTAAATTTAACTTAGCCTTCGCCTCCCATAGTAAAGCTCCTCCATCAGGGAGCGGTACTGCCCGCTTTGGAAAACAACCTTCTGAGTACTTTAAGAAAAAGTACAAAAAAGGACTATATAATAGGTGTATTACTTGTTTAATGTGTTAATAGATTCTCTCCCTTTGTCTAGTGTCTTAATAGATTATCTCCCCTTGTTTTCTCAAGTAAAGTAATTTTGATTGAGCAAGACAATTCTCTTTGACCAATCAGGATGAAGGTGGATAACCTTTTTTCGTCTTCTATTTGAATTAGCGTTCAAACAAACAGGACGTATTTGCAGAGCCGACCAGTACTAATGTTTAAGAAACTTTTTATCTAATCTGAGTTGGTCTTTTCATCCGTAAACACACTTTAGTTTGGAGGACATTTTTGTATTATTGTGATGAAAAAGAAAAAACTCTTCAATCTCTCTTTATGCTATTTGGAAGTGAATTACTTCCCTTTGTTCACTTTCCTCTAAGGCAGCCATTATTCAAGCAGAGACTCGATCTCTGCATAGATCTTGGTAGAATAAAGCTTTTTAAAGCATACTCAGACTTTTTATACTCATTCTCTACTATTCATCCAACTTATTGATTATAATTTTCCGTATTATTTAGATCTGTTTTGTGCATCGTCTTCAATACGTTTTCTTTCAGCAGATCTTTCCAACATCCTGCAATCAAGAACTACCAAATCCACTGCATTTTGCGTACACATCTTTTCATTTTGCAAACTAAGATTCACTTTGTCTCGCAAATAACTTCAAAAAAGAAAAGACTACAGATATATCGAAATGAATAAATGCGAAAGTTGAGCTCATTTCTTGCACTACCAGTAAAGTCAAAAAAAGCTTCATTTCAAGTTTATTCAACTTTACATATTATACGCACCATCTTTTTTATATACTGCTTATGCATATGCGATATCAGTTGCAACGTTAACTAATTTGCATATTAATTTTGAAAAAGAACATTTTATTAATTAACTATTATTTGTTATTGTCTTTTAATTCAATGATTGTTTTGATTTTAATATAACAAATAGTTCTGCTTCGCAATATTGTTTTATTTTCTCGAAAAATATTTAGCATTTGTGTTCAAAAATGTTCCATTCTTTAGACGGACCGACTTGATTTTCAACAAGTTGCGATCTGTTTCTAAAATTGCAAGTGAAAAAGCAAATTGATTTCTTCTTTCTTTTCCTTTCTTTACAGTCGCATTAAGAAGATAAATAAATGTGTATCGAAATATCCAAGATGTCAATGTTTATCTATCTATATGAATAAATGAGAAATATTTTGTTTGTTTATTATTTTTAATCAATGTTACTAGTATTTCAAGTAGCAAACTATGTGAAGCGATAGCGAGGCAGCATTTATATATATATATATATATATATAACTTTACTTTATTATATATATATATATGTATGTATATATATATATATATATATATATATAACTTTACTTTATTATATATATATGTATGTATATATATATAACTTTACTTTATTATATATATATATATATATATATATATATATATATATATATATATATATATATATATAATAAAGTAAAGTAAGTTTATCTATTTTGGGTCATCAATAGCTTTATTCCTACAAATTAGATTTCAATCTGTTTTCATAAAATAAATCTGATCTCCTTTTAACTATGTTAAAAAAACTTACTTACTATTAATTTTATCGATTTCTATATTTAGTTCAATCGATGTTTTATCTATGCACTGGTATCAGGCCACAAAAAATGATATCGACTTCAAAAAGGTTTTTTAAAATTATACATTCATTATTATTTATTTTTAATAAATATAATAATTTCATTTATATAGATGTCGTAATATACAGGCCGCAAAAAATCATCACTTGTGTTTCCTGCTAATTTGTTTTTTAGAGAGATTTAAAGTTCTCGTGTTCAACGATGGTTCTCGAAATGTGCATTTGTTTTTATTTTGGGGGGGGGGAATATTGTATATCCCCTTACGAAGATTAAAATCAAGATACAATAATACTAAACCTTAAGTTATGAATCCTTATTCCAATTTTGATCAAAATCCATTACATGACTTTGATACTAAAAAATATCTAAAATTTAAGGCTTAAACTTAAGGCGTCTTAAAAAGAAATTAAAATTCAAGGAATCTTGGTTAATTGGTATCTAATGACTATGGATCAAATTCAGTGCAAATCTGAAATATTTGAATTTTCAAATGAGAGATTGTGCCCATATTATGCACCTTAAATAGCCTTTAAAATAAAATTCCAAAAAAACTGAAATTTGGGGAATAATTATTAATTAATGTCTAATACCTATTTGTTTTTATTTTACAAAAATCTGAGGTATCTGAATTTGCACGAAGGACTTCAACAACCTTTTTACCTCCTTTGTATAAAACTAAATTAAACTAAATATAGCCCAGATTTAGACACCTCACGCCTAGAAGATGGGTTTCAAAATTCGTAAGGATCGATTAATTAGTTTAGGAGTGAATCATGTTTATAAAAATATATAAACATAGACACATACCTAATATCTTATATAAATAGAGTCTTTGTCTGTCTGTCTGTCTGTCAGTCACAATTTTTTTAAACGTAATAAATACATTGTGGAATTTGTCTCATTTCACAATATCAGAGATATTAACTATTTGTAGAAATGGAGAATATTCCATTAATAGTAAATAATAAATTTCCAACAAATCAAGCAGATGCCATGACCGGAAATCGAAACCGAAACCTTGAGATCGTTAGTCTGGGGTTCTACCAACTGACCTATCTGGATTTTGTCATCAATAGAGCTTAAAACATTACCTTAACAAAATAGTTATAGCTTTAGCGTGATGTCATAGATTTATGATTTTCGTAATGTTTCAAAACATGAATTCAAATATAAGCGATAATAAAAAATAAATAAATGAATGGATAAACATTATCAATAGCGTTCGAAATTATTTTAATAGTTCAAAACAATTTATTTTCTTTAAACTACGTATTGGCATTAAAAACAATTTAATATTTAATATATAAGGAGCTAGAATTTGTGCCCGTAGGGCCCATTAATTCTGGTTATATAAATAGAGATATTGTATTTTTCCTTTTTAAAGAAGTCATAAATTACTTGCCAAATATTAAAATCCTCAAAGCTTTCAGAAGGAAGGCGTGTCCAAAATTCTGGCCAGGCGCTTTTGGGCTTCTTGCCATAGGGCTCTGTTCATATGTAACGGCAATTTCCATGTCACGCATTCCCTTCTCTTACATCAGCCTACGTTCTTCTCATCCAGTCGTTGCCTTGGGGATTGGGCAAAGTACATGCAGCCAATTACCACTCACGTGGCCCTCAATAAATCTGGCAACTGTTTCACATCTGAAAGATTACCAGCCAAAAATGCCATGTACACCAAAGAAAATAATAGGAAGTGCATCTTTAAAAGCGAATGTGGATTGCTGACAAAAGAATCTTAAACGAGGTGAACACGACATTGGTTGGGACTATGACTGAGACAATGATGTAAATGATGACCTTTATGTTGGCAACATCTATGTCCCTATTTACTTGCCTCCCCACGAGGGCAGAGTTAGACTGAAAGTCGATTTTAAGGTGGGGATAATCCAGCTTCGTGAAAAAACGGCACTCTGAATTGGGACATAATTAAAATTGCCTCAGTCTAGAAGGATTTCCTTATTCACTGACCTAGGAAAGAAAAGATGAAGCGTAGTATCAAAACAGATACTACACATTGCTCCGTATGTGGTGACTACTATTTTATCCCCTCAACTACGGATGTCTAAAATAATGAAGGTGAAATTCATGTCATCTAGAATTCTCTGCTCTCATTGGATGGCAAGTAATTAATTTCACGTTAAAATTTGGGCCGACATCTATTTGCACGTGATGGTGTGTGTGTGTGTGTGTGTGTGTGTGTGTGTGTGTGTGTGTGTGTGTGTGTGTGTGTGTGTGTGTGTGTGTGTGTGTGTGTGTGGCTGTGCGTGTGTGTGTGTGTGTGTGAAAATGTATTCTTATTACTGAGCAGAAAACTTCTCACACCTACCAGTATCCTATATCTCTACAAAGCCACCATTCACCTGTGCTTGGCATATTGTTGCTACATCTGGGCTGGTGTACCAACTACTGGCTTCTCCCCCTTGGACAGGGTGCAAAAAAAAGCTTCTAACCTAATAGGTCCCAGCACTGTCTGCAACACTCCAGCCCCTGTCGCATCGCCACAGTGTTATATCCTTGTGCTTGTTTTACAATTACTTCTAGAGTGTGCTCCGATGAACTTACTGCACTTGTATGCCTTCAATGTAAATACCCCCGACCAACCCGACTAGCAACAAAATCGCACCCCTTCACTGTAGAGGTCTCTAAATGCCGAAAGATTTTATACTCTGATAGCTTCTTTCCTCGGATCACCTGCCTTTGGAATTCCCTCCCTGCTTTCTATTTCCCCGGCCGTACCAACATGCAGAAATTTAAATGTATTGTGAATAAACGTCTTGCTGCCCAAATCTCCCTCCCCCAAGTTGCTCTGTTATAAATATGGCTCCTATCATAGTAGCCTCTTACGCTTCAGTTACAATATGCCTTGTTTGGGGTGAACAAAAGTTGTTGTTTTTGAATTGATTGTACAGAAACCTTATATATAAAGTAAAATAAGTTTTTCTACCGCAGTTTTGTAATCAATAGCTTTTTTACAGGCTACATATAAAAATCTGTTTTGTCAGTCATATAAGGCAAATACTGGTCTGTGTTATTAAAAAATAAAATTTGTATTTACGATCGGTTTTAATATTTTAATATTTTATCCTGATTGATATTTTATTTTTTATTAGTCATAAATAAAGGACGACAACATATTTTACCCTCTTACTTCTATCTACTCACATTCGACTATAAAGAAAAAGACAGAGAAAGAAAGTAAGAGAGAGAGAGAGAGAGAAAGAGAGAGAGAGATTAGGGAAAAGCAAAAATTAAGAGAGAGATGATGAAAGAAGAAAGAAAGAACTCTAAGCAGCCGCTCTCATTTATATATATAGCTACTATTACTGACTATTGACTATTATACTTGCCTTGGTGACACAATCGGTTCGACTGGCATACTTACAGACAGAGGTTCTAGGTTTGAAAGAAAAAGTAGAAAGAATTAATTTAATGGTTCAATTGGTTAGTATGCCATACTAGAGACAGAGATTCTGAGTTCGAACCTCACCCGGAGCACAAGTATTTTTATTCTGTGTTTGTCCCAAAATGAATTTAAACATTTCAAATTACAATATTAAGCAGATTGTTTAGTTTTCTTTTTTGTTTCAATACTTTACAGAAATTAGGACCCCGAGCGACACCGGGTAGCCTTGTTAGTTAATTTATATAGTTTAAAATCGACTGTATTTTAACTGATGTTCCCATAGTATAATGGGTTAAGAAGGTTAAGACGTTCGGTTTCAAATTCAGAGTTTTATGGTTCAAACCTTACACAATATGTATGAGAGCACACACATACTTTAACCTAATTATATAATATACTAGAAAAATAGCCGTCTCAGAACGGGTAAAATTAATTCCCCACTTTTATGTCACCCTACAAAGATTAAATATATTAAGAAAATAAGATATTATGCGACTAAATCTTATGTCTAGAATCCTTATTCCAATTTTGATCAAAATCCATTACATGATTTTAATTTTAGAAAATATCTAAAATTTAAGGCTTAAGCTTAGAGGGTCTTAAAAAGAAATTGAAATTCAGGGAATCTTGCTTAATTGGTGTCTAATGACTATGGATCAGATTTAATGTAAATCTGAAATATTTGAATTGTCATATGAGAGGTTGAGCTTATATTGTTCCCCCCTAAAACCTCTTTAAAATACTCAAAAAGGAACTGAAATTTAGAGAATATTTATTAATTGATGTCTAATACCTGTTATTAAAATGTCACAACAATCAGAGGAATCTGAATTTTTACGAAGGGCGTCCACCCCTACTCCCCCCTCTCTTTGTCCCCTTTTCATAAAATTGAATTAAAGTAAATATAGCCTACATTACTATCCCTTACACCCAGCAGCTGTGTTCCAAACTTCATAATGATCGGTTAATTAGTTTAGAAGTGAATCCTGTACATAAAAATATATAAACATATCCACATACCTAACTTTATATAAATAGAGATTATGTGATGGTTTATTTTATAAAAATTATTGTTTGTTTTCTCCATAAACTGTTTACTCATTACATTGCATATTTTTTTTAATGTATATGTCCTGAAGGTCCAAATAGCCCCTAGTAGCAAGATAACAACATGGCACTAAGCATGTAAATATATATTTAGTGTTTTTTTATTTTTTTTACGGCATATCAACCCTTTTTGGGGTAATTTAATTTCAAAACACAATATTAGGTGTGTATCATTTGGAATATCCAGGCCACTGTTCTCCTCTTGTATGTTATTCTCACAACGTTTCTTCGGGTGCGTCCCGTCAAACTCGTGAATCTGTATGTCCGCAAGAACCCGTGGTGCAACGGATAGAAGTGCTAAGTAATAATCAATTCTAAGAGACAGCCTTCTGGAGGTTTAAGGTTCAATCCTCAGTACGGGTGATACTAAAGAATACAATTACGAATAACTTCAGACTTCTACCCGTCATGGCTGACGGAACGAGAGCAAGCTACCCCTATGGATTAAATAAAGGGTTACGTTCGAAATTTCGTACAGATTCCAGAGTTCGATGAAACGCACCTGAAGAAGGTCGGAAGTTACATCGGCCGAAACGTTGTGAGAATACGACTTAAGATGAGAATAGTAGTTCGAATAATCTAAATAATACCAATCCTCATCTCAAAAATTCTGAAACATTATATCAGGGCTTTTTTTTTCTTTGTTGTTACTTATGTTATTTTGAGCATTTTTCTTGTATATGATCGTAATGGTGACTTTATAGTGATTACTAGCACAGCTCCCGGCGTTGCCCGGAAGTTGGAGTGGAGGATTATGTCTAAATCAATAACAGAACAGTCGATTTCTTACTGGCAGTGTTGTGAGTTAAGGATAACTGGAAAAAAGAGTCGACATTTCATTATCATAATCGCGAGTTACTTTTAAAAATAAAACCACACATGAAAGCGTAATTTCAACAGTATCAGTTGAGGAAAGTATTACTTAAAGAAATAAAACAAATATATGAACGCGTTCAAAGTTTTATTTTGAAAAAAAATGTTCTGCTCTTTGTGTAAATTTAAATCCAACAGTAACAGACGATTTGTTATTGTCATCAACGCGAGGTAAGTATTTAAAACAACAATTGAACGTGTTCGAAGTCTTATTTTGGAAAAAGAAATGCTGCACAATTTAAGTATTACTTACAAAATAAAACAAGAAACGAACGCGTTCAGAGTTTTTAATCTGAAAAAAAAAAGATCCTGTAACTGTAAAACGGCAAATGGAGTTAACGAATTGAAACGAATCCGTTTTTATTTAATTATTTTAAATCTTAAAAATAACAATAAAAATAATTATTTAGATGTTTAAACCTTTTTTAAATACAGTCTTCCCTGTCATATTCTTTGTTTTATTTTATTTCTATATGAAACGAAGAAAACTATTTAGAATTTTTTTTTTTAGATTTCGATTTTTTACGTTCTAATAAATTTCAGTTATTTTATGGACCTAAACGATAATTGTCCCCAGTGACCCCAAATGGAATCGAAGGAAAATATCAATGGTGTCTCAAGATTGTTTGAAAAATGTAACCCTTATTGAAACTCCCGGGCTTTACCTTCTCTCTGAGAATGGGTTAGTTTATTGCTAATCATCTGAGGCGCCCCTAACAGGAAATACCGACGGGGCTTCTCAGGCAATTTTATAGGCCAGCGTACACTTCACCTAGTGTGCTGGCTTTTCAAAACCCCACTGACCTTGTGTTAAACCTTCTGCAGAAGAGGTATATATATATATATATATATATATATATATATATATATATATATATATATATATATATATATATATATATATATATATATATATATATATATTGATATCATTGTCATTGGCTATGAATCTGTACTTACTTATGCCACTCTATAAATAATTAGTATTAACTATTATTTGGATTATTCAGACTACTTTTCTCATCTTGGATCTTATTCTCATGATGTTTCGGCCGATGTAACTTTTGACTTTCTTCAGGTGCGTCTGTGTCGAACTCGGGAATCTTTATGTCGGACGCGGGAATCTATACGGAATTTCGAACTGAACCCTTTATTTAATCCACAGAGGTAGATTGTTCTCGTTCCCTCACCCATGATCGGGTAGAAGCGTTAAGTAAGTTTTTATTTTATTCTTTGTCAGTATCGCCTGTAGTAGATTCTCGAATTCGACACAAGATGAGAACAATAGTCCGAATAATCCAAATAGTACAAATTATCAATCCTTATCTCAAAAATTCCGAAACTAATGAAAATTGTAGTAATAAATATTTTTTTTATCTAGAATGAATAATAATATTCAATATTTTTACTCAGAATAAATAACCTTATATATAAAGTAAAGTGTGATTATCCCCAAGTTCAATTGCTGAAAACAACAACCTACATAACAAAATCGCTTTCGTCATTCATTATCGACATCTATTGGTTAATTTTATGAAAAAGAAAAATTTTCATTTACGCACTTTTTATTTTATTTTTTTATTTAGTCCACTCACCAATTTCTGTTGTAATTACTAATGTCATAGACAGAGTCGGAGGAGATAACAAGCTTTCAGTCACAAGTCCTCTTACTCACCGGGCTCAAATATTTCGTAAGGTACATATTTAGAGACATCGCTTGTAATATGTTGACCCAATGGAAATAATAATCTTGTCTCTACACAATTATAATCTATGCTATCTGTATTATTTGTTTCTTGTAATATTTCAATGTCTGTATTATTTTAGGAGTATTAGGGGCGCAACAGTAACTTATTTTAACATTATTTGGTTAAAGAGCTTATATAGTAGGATGTTTATTATATTCAGGAAGGTCTTACCAATATTTTATTCATTCCTCCTTTTTTTTCATTTTCTCTTTAAAGCAACTGACAACTGTTTCACATCAATATTTATTGAAAATTTTACCTAAAAATATTTTAGAATAATCTTGTTATTTGTTAATCTTGCGAAAATGTGTTTTAAAATTTAGATTCCGTAATATTCTTGTAATATTGTAATTGTTAGATAGCGAAGACTGTGTTTGAATGGTAGGGTTTGACTGACACTCTAAAGGTCATAGGTTACCTAAAAGCGGAAGTCGATGAAACCATGTGACCTCCAGCCTGGGAGATCGGTCTGTTTGGCTGACAACTGCAGCAAGCGGATCGACAAGTCGTTCCTCGAGAACCGCAGGGGGGGTCGTGTACAGTGTAGTTAGGTCTGAGACAAGCGATCTATCAGTCTCTCTCCCTTTCTCTCTTTCTCTCTTTCTCTCTTTCTCTCTGTCTCTCTCCCCCTCTCTCTCTCTATCACGTACAAGAAGTCAATTTGTTTCTGTTTTAAATAAATCCTGTTAAAAAACTGAATATTGGCGTTCACATGGTTTTTATCAACAGCCGAAAAGCAACCTGCGTTTCACAGCGATGACGACAGTAACAACGATGAGAAAATCAACCTGCGTGCGCTTTGTCAGCAACCTCGGTTGACAACGAGGACATGGTGTATAACGGGCGATACACCCACAGTAAACTGTAATATAACATAATGTCTGTATTATTTTAGGAGTGTTAGGGTCGCAACAGTACCTTATTTTAACGTTATTTGGTTAAAGAGCTTATATAGATGGATGTTTATTAACTTCAGGAAGATCTTACCAACATTTCATGCATTCCTTACTTTTTTCATTTTCTCTTTAAAACACACGCAATCCATCATTTACCTAAAAGTATATTTTGGAATAATAATATTAGTATTTATTAGCCATATCTTGCAAAAAATGTTTCTAGAAAAATCCAATTCTGTTTTAATCAATAAATCCCACCGAAACGAATTTCTATTTGGGAGAGGGAAAAAACTCTCACATGAATAGTGCAATCAAAGTTCAAAACTATTCAAACGGTATCGATATCTCAGTCTAATGATCATCTAAACTTATCCATTGGCATCACAGACATTTCTCCCCAAAATCGATAAATCATTAATTTTTATCTGCATCCAAGCTAAAGATTTTCGCCATTATCGAGGCGGTGTAAATAACATCTCCCGTTGATTTATTTATTACTTGTGGCTCTATGGATCACGGCCTTGCCTTTGGGTGGCAACAAAACAGCCTTATTAACCCGGTTCTTCATTACATGAAAATGGGAGAAGTAGCAGGAAGACGTTGGGGTATATCTTTTATTGGATTTCAATGCGTAAGTTGGTAAACAGAGCTGGATTGAAAGCCCAATATAGACTCTGTGGAGAATCTATATATTAAAAGACGCACTTGTAAACTCATCTCTTTCTCTCCCTCTCTCTTTCCTTCTCTCTCTCTCTCTCTCTCTATCTATCTATCTATCTATCTATCTCTTTCGTTATCTCTCCGCCCACTCCTACACCCCATCTCTCTCTTTCTTTCTCTCTCTCTCTCTCTCTCTCTCTCTCTCTCTTTCCTCCTTAATTATTAGCTAATTCGCTATGGCCGATGGGTTAACGCTCTTGACTACGAATCAGTGGCAATTTGTGATTGGAGTTCGAGCCCGCCGACCGTTGAGAATTAACTTCTTGCACTGAAGATTGCGTTAGCATGAAACATCGATGTCCGTAGGTAATAAATAATTAATATATATATATATATATATATATATATATATATATATATATATATATATATATATATATATATATATATATATATATATATATATATATTAGAAGTGGAATTGAAATGCTACATCATACATCAACATTTAAAAAACAATCAGGAAAAAGTTGATGCTTGCCCAACGAGAAAAATACAATTTTTCAAACAATAATTAGAACTTGTTTCACTATATATTCACTGACCTTTTTAATAACCTACAAGTTGTATACCATCTGAGGATAAGTATGCTTTTATTACTTTGAAATGTCTGGATATAAGGGCTTTAAACTCTTCATTTGAATATTTAAAATAAACAAATCTATGTTCAAACTTGAATACAAATTTTGATTATTTCATATATTTTTATATATTTATATATTTCCTAATAACTATATATATATATATATATATATATATATATATATATATATATATATATAAAGTTAGGTATGTGCGTGTGTGTATATATATTTGGCTATAATGCAACATTCCCTTATGTAGAACACTCTCTGACTACTGCTTATAAAAATGTCCGTTTACTGACATGAATAAGTTTAAAGGTTTGAATCGTGCGAGCAGCTTGAATAGTTATCTCTATACTGATGATTCCGCAAGGATGAAACGTATACGTATGTAGATAATAATTAAATATGTATTATTAAATAATTATATTGTGTGTGTGTGTGTGTGTGTGTGTGTGTGTGTGTGTATGTGTGTGTGTGTGTGTACAGGTTAATATCCTAAACTAATAAACGATCTTTATGAATTTTCGAATATATATTCTAGGCAACACGATGAGTAACATGGGCACATTATTTCTTTAGTAATCTTTACCATTTCTGGGGTGCGCTCACACAAAATCGCGCCCGTACCCTAAGTAAATGTTAAAATAAGTTAGATACAAAAGATTTAATATAGAAAAGAATTGCTCTACATCAAATTTTAAGTTATATTAAGTGATATAGTTAATCATCAATAACATGTATGTCCTAAACTATTGAACATTATGAATTATGGAATATGTATTCTAGGCAACAGGGTGAGTAACGTGGGTACATTATTTTTATTTTTGAAACTTTACCATTTAGGGGGTGCTACCGAAACCGTACCATACCCCCCTCCCAAAAAAAAAAGAATTAAAAAAAACATTATTTGACACGAGACTTGTATATGCTGGATGCCCTTTTCTGGCACCTACCTAATGAGGTGATGGAACCAGTGCTTTTATAAAAAAAACACTGTCTCTCTGGGTGATTGCCTGCCAAAGAGCGCTTCACCTGCCATTTTTGTTTTGTTCAGAAATTCGTTTTTCCATACAAAACGTAGAATTATTCATTGGTTCTGTACTCTGCCACGAACCATAGAGTCCAACTTCTGTTGAGGATATACCAAGGGGGAATTCCAAACGCCTTGGTTGAGACGGGAATACACGACCAGTATACTTACACTAAATACAGTTTTGAGTTACTGTTAGTTTCAGAATTAGTACCCAAGACCTAATATTTAGTAACATGAAGCAGTGGTCAAGCCTTTTGTTTCCTCGGTACGATTGACTTTCAGTCACCATCTTCTAGCTATAAACTACAGGGGGCTGATCGAACAAAAGTCAGGTTTAATAGTACAATCAGGATTAGCTTCTTTTTTGTTGCGATCGCATGTCTTGACTAGGCATTTGGTTGGATCGGGCCTCTCCAACCTCAGAGGAAGATTAAATCTGGACAGTAAAGGGAGATGTGTGCAGAACAGGAGACTTAGTTGGTTTGGTCACATTGAAAGAATGGGTGAGAATTCTTAGGTCAGTACAGTTAAGGTAACAGGACTATATCAGAGAGGAAGGCAAAGGAAAACGTGGGAGGAAATGATAAGGGTCGATTTGAGAGGAGTTATAATTAAAGACTTCGTCAGATATAGGTTAGTTTGGAAGTAAATTTCTAAAAGCCGTCCAACACATGCCAGCATGTAAAACGGATGTTAAACAGATGAGGATCATGATGATGATTATGATGATGATGATGATCTCCTAAACTAATGAAAGAATCATTATGAATTTTAGAATATATATTCTAGGCAACACGCTGAGTAACATGGGAGCATTATATCTTTTGTAAATTTTTACATTTATGGAGTGCATGTATATAAAGTTAGGTATGTGTATATGTTTATATAAACATATATTTCGTTGTACAGAATAAACTCCTAAACTAATGAACCGATCATTATGAATTTTGGGGCACAGCTGCTAGGCGTAAGGGTGGGAAATATGGGATATATTTACTTTAATTTAATTATATACAAATGGGGGCAGAAAGCTAGTGAAAGCCACTAGAGAAATACTGTGAGGGAATGCTTGAAGAGGAGTTAGGAGAGGGGAGGAGATGGGAGATCAACAATGGAGGAGGGGGCATAGGCAGTAGAGGGCTGCATCAGAACTAACAGAACGCCCCCACTTACATCTGTGGCAGCTGCATTAGAGCCTGCCGATCCATAATATGCCTACACAGTCACAGCAGACGCTACAATCCGGCAACAGACTGATCTGATGTGTAGAACTCCATTGTCTCCCAAGACAGACGGATCGCAACAACTACATGTGAAATATATTTATTTAAATGAATAATTGGTAAAGAAATTAAACTGCAAAGAATTTATCCTGAATTTCCTCAGTATGTTTTCGGTGTTATCTTTTGTTTGTCTGTGTGTACAAAATGAACTTCCATTTTGTCTTGAAAGGAACTACATTCCGGCAAATACGTAAAATTGTAAAGGTTGAAATAAATCTACTATCTGTATAGTATGTTTTCAGTGTTTTCCTGTGTTCATAGAAAGATAGATGTTAGCACAACGTGTGTCTATAAGACATTGCATTGATCTCATTCTGAGAGATTTCCAAGAATAACAAGTGGCCAGATGTTGCAATTGATTGGCTTGGAAGACATTCTCATTTGACAAGAATACTGTCTGTAAGTACAGAACAAAAGGTGCCAGACATGTCGTAAGGAATTTAAATTAAGGAATCCAATAAAAACGACAAGTACAAAAAAAAAACGTTGTATGGCCCAGACAAGTCTTTATCATCGTGATCATCTATTATCATTGTACTTATAAACCAGACACACCCATTTAGTTCTGATTCATATGTGGGTAAACGTGTGTGTATATATATATATATATATATATATATATATATATATATATATATATATATATATATATATATATATATATATATATATATATATATATATATATATATTCGAAACTCTGTTTTCGTTCGTCCTTATTTAATTTTCCACCGGGTCTTTAAAAGATTCACTGAGAAGTGTAACTTCACATTATCCACTTCACTGTACATCAAACCATCATTTTTTACGAGTGGGTTAAGGTATCCCTAACTAGCGTGTTCAAATTAATCAGGCAGGGAGAAGCAACCATGTGACATTCTTCCTTCCGTTGTAGCGAGATTACAAGTGGGTAATTCCATTATAAAAACACACACACAAAACCCCTTTCATCTAGAAAGTTATCGGGCAATTTGAACTCTCGTTCTTTACAAACTCTTTATCTTTCATTGTCTTAACAAATTGTCAATAAAAATTAATTATTTTATATGGGCAGACTTTGTAATTTTTTATTTGATACTGTCCTATCTTCAACGACGCTAATAAAGGATGTAAAAATAATGGATCTAAAAAATAATGTTAAAAACGGTATTTTCCACATTAGGTTAGACTAAGCAGAGAAGTGGAAAATTCTATTGGAAGTTAAAAATTGAACAAGCGCTACGTTTTAAGATATGACGTAATGGACAGGAAGTCCGAAGTGACATATAGCTATGAAGAGAGAAAAGTTGTTCTCTTGGGCAGACAAGCTGATTGGGTTCAGAGGTCGTTTTCGAAGCTCTGTTTTCGGGGGTGGGCGAAGAGAAGCTTACATAATATGTAACCCTGTAAAAGAATAAAACATCAAAGAGCATGACCTCATTGAGCAATTATATTGTTAGCCTTCTTTAGTTGTTACCTCATTATAGAATCAAAAGAAAGATGAAGACACATAAACATCTGCTGCTACATCACCACTACGGCTACCTTTACAACTAGACGTCACTACCCATTGAATCAACGAGAGACTCAGCTGTATTTTGTTAACGAGAATATTACGAGCCATATAGTGGAGTCAAAAAGAATCCCTCATCGAATGTTACAAACGTTTTATTAGCGCCACGTCATAGCATGATAAACACAGGTTTTATTGTTCGCCTGGACACTTTTAAGTGTCGGAATGTAAGGGAAATATTTCAATTCACTTTATCGTTTCAAGTCGGAGCAAAGTTGCTTCCTTTAGTATAATAAAATAAACAAGACAGTGTTCCTCCTTTGCTTATAAAAGAATGCTTTTATTTTTTACTTAAATTCATTTACAAATGGACAGTTGGCACATCGATCCCCTCTTTTACCAGTCAGTCTCGTTCTCGGGTTCTCTGTTCTCCATGGAATCAAAAGTGCACATGTTAAATAACTTTTGTTTACACCATCCGATGTCAACATGTAGCAGCAGTAGCAACAACAATAACTGCTGAATAACGATGGCTAAAGTCATTTAATATTTGCATACTTGAATGCTTGATACTATATTGGAGCAAATATTCAATTTCGATTAGTTCTCTACATCGGGATTTAACACATCAGAAACAATCTCTCGTGCAAGCCGAGCACCTGTTCGGGAATGTTGTTTAAGGAAGTGTGACAATATTATCGAACAGAAAAGGGTTGTTTCGAAACCGGAGCCTGGGTTTCCCTAAAAAGGCTTTCAATTTGGTTTTACACGAAGGGAAATACAAGTAATATTTTGGGAAATTGGGAATCCCCAAATGAAGCGATGACATTCGTCATGAAGCCACCTGGTGTTCGTATGTCGCAAGAAAATAGGGTTGTTGTTTTTTTTTCGAGATAATGTCGAATTGTGACAAAATTGTCAGATTGAAAGAGATTAAACTGAGAATGGAGTTTTGTTTTCTTGGATTATGAAAATGAAAAATGGAATTTACAAAAAAGGGGTTTGACATGATAAGAGACCAGCAAACATTGATAAGAGAGGAAGGGGTGTGTGCTTTGCCTCGAGATTTGAGATATGTAGAGGCGAGGGTCAGAAATGAGTGACCCGGCAGATGTTCGTAAAGGGTAAAACTGTTTAGATTATCGGCGTTGAATTGACGTTGACATGTTGAGATAGCATGCGCCCATGAAATCCAAACCTTTGACAATTAAATTACTTTTACTGGGTGACCCATACATCGCCGGTCTGGCATAGCCGTGTGGGGCGATGGGTGAAGGTCTACTGAATGACATTCCCCCGTCTTTATCGTTAATAATGTAAATTAATGGAAATATATTTTCTTCTATGAATAAGTTTCGAGGGAGGGGGAATCCCCCGAGGTAACAGAGGGAGATAGAAACAGATAAAGAAGAACGAGAGACTATGGCAAGGTAGAATCTTTTGATCATTCAGAGCTGAGCGAGCGGATTCCTGCGAGTGGAAATTCCCAATATGGAAAGAAATAATAATGAGAATGTATTCTTTTTTGTTATTAAATTAAATTATATTCAAAGAAAGGGTGTGGTCACGCCCAGTCTCAAAACATCTGTTTATCAATATAAGGAAAGCGTAACAACCCTCGTAAGAGACAGAAAGAGAGACTCAACAGACGCACTTAGACTCGCTCTTGCTCGCTCACTGAATCCATGTCGTTGAGAGACGGACCCTGGACTTAAGGTTGATATCGCCCAACCAAAATCGCCCCAAAACTTTGCCGGTCCGAACACACAGAAGTAGAAGATAGAAGTGTGAAAGTACACTGTTTATAACTGAACGACTTTCTACTCAAATAATTATTTTTATACAAAGAACAACAGATGGATTTGTTAATTACTTTTCTTTCATTGTTTTGCTTTGAAATGACCCTTTGCTCTTCAGAGGTACCAAGTTGCTGACCAGCGCCGGACGGTTGCCCTCTGATCTTTTAATCACAACATGGGAGAGCGGTGATTGCCGGACAAGGACCCTGAGACATTGTCGGCTTTCATCAGTACAGCGACTTTTCCCGAGTGGTGCCAGGTGACCAACTGAACTCAAGAACGGCCAAATTGGTGACGTCACCTTAGTATGGGGCTGGGTTACAAAGTGCAGCCGTGCATTTCAATCAGTTAGTAAGCGAAAGAGCTAAGTTGCCTAACTCACCCATGTCACTCAGAACAGCCACCAAACTCTTTATTGGTGCGCAAACGAAACCTGCTTTTAGCCTATTAACTTACAAAAAATGGCGACACTTCGGCACGTGGACTTACTTCATAATAATAATAATTATACGAACTCTGCCCGTATCACAAACTTTCTAAGTCCTAATAATAATACAAACTCTGTTAGTCTCTCACGAACTAACTCAATACTATTTGTGTACGTACAGTTATAACATTCTCCTCTTATCGACTTATAATACCATTTTCCTTTTCCAGACTTCCGGACTTCTGGTAACCTTTTTCTTGTCCAGACTTATGGACTCATGATAGCATTGTCTTTGTCTTGGATCAAAGACTTTCAATATCACACGTTCTCCATCAAGACACGTGAACATTTAACGTCTTAATTACAAACACCTTTCTTTTACTTGTTGAGCGAAGATGAGCAATAAAGTTAATATAAAATGCTAGAATGGGATTTTGTCGTTCACTTTACCTTGTGGCGAAATGTCTTATTTCTACAAACTCTTAGACTAAAAGCTATGACCTGGTTCCCGCTCACCGTTTTCTCGGACAATACTATTCTTTTACTGGTCGTGAAATTTTTTCGCTTTGTTCAATTTTTTTTTTTTTTTTCTCAAAATAATTCTTTGTTCCTTTGTTTTTGCTTATTTTGAGCTCAAACCCGTCTGTAGACGATCCGGGTTCAAAACCCGCATCCTGCCAGGTAATGTTACAACATGACGTTACACTCTGACGTCATATCGATGTGAAAATCTTTCTTCTCTCATCCTCTCCTATCCGCTTTGCCAGCATCTATATAAATCCTGTGTAGAATATAAGTACAAACATGAAGAGGGGTGGAGGTAAGAGATTTACATCTCACAAATCTTTGGCAAATTAAGCGCGAGATAATCCTGTGTGAAACATCATGTTGAAAGAACCAATCAGATCCATCGGGAAATGTAAGTTAATTCCACGATGTTGATAAGGTAGAGAATTGCTGAATCCATACTATTTATAATGTTTTTGTTTTTTTGTTTTTGTTTTTTTGTTTTTGTTTTTGTTTTTTTTTGGGGGGGGGGGTTCTTTACTATCATCTCAAGAAGGAACGCCACCTACGACGTTATGGCCGACGACACCAAATCATTCTCTTTCTTTAGGGATTTGAACGAAGAAGCCAGCTTACTGAATTTCAGATGAAAACGGAAAAGAAAATTTGCATTTGATGTGTGTGCGTGTTCGCGCAAGATCAGCTTGGGTATTCAAGCACAAATCGTGCTTCACACTCACGTATACATTGTTTGTTCAAAATATCATGAGCGCTTTTTGTATTTCATATAATGGCAAGCATGTAGTATAGTTAACAAAGCAGAAATCGAAAACAAACAAAATATATTAAAAAAAATAACTTTTACCAAACGCAATAAAATTTAATTTTCTACCGACCTGTATAATTTTAAAGCGTGGAAACTGATTGTAAGATTTATTATCTCTGAATTTGTTATCGTCACTTTTACTAAACCAAACACAAGTAAACAAAAAAATGGTTGTCGATTTTGTTTGGACATGGTCGCTAATTCCAGGCTTAAAAAATAGTAAAAAAAAAAGTTTACCCGACCACTAACCATAAGTCCGGGGTGCCAGTTGAACCTAGTGTAAGTGGTAAAGTAAGTCATTTTTTTAAGGAATGAAACACCACCAACAACACAGATGGGTCGGCCATATTGGATTCTTACTGTATCCAAAAGACAGATATCAACGAAATCTTTTATTGAAATTTAAAAAAAATTAAAACAGTTTCAGGACTTTAAAACAGTAAGGGGACATCAAAGTGGTGCAAAACTGTTCTGTTGAGGGAATTGATTTTACCCATCCCGAGACGGATATTTTTCTAGTCTATTATATAATTATGTTAAATTATGCGCATCCTCTCATAGACATCATGTAAGGTTTAAACCATGGATTTGAAAACGAACGTCTTAACTCATTATACTATGGGGACATCAGTTAAAATGCAGTCGCTTTTAAACTATATAAATTAACTAGCAAGGCTACCCAGTGTTGCCTTGGATCCTAATTTCCTTAAATAAGATAGATTACAGAAAAAAATAAAAGTAAAACTAAACAATCTCTTAATTATTATTTGAAATGTTTAAATTCATTTGGGGGCAAACGCAAAGTAAAACTACTTGAGGTTCGAACTCAGAACCTCTGTCTGTAAGTACGGCGGTCTAACCGATTGAGACACCGAAGCAAGTATAATAGTCGACGCTAGTCACTATATAAATGGGAATGGCTGCTAAAGTTTTTTTCTTTCCTCCATTCCTTCCTCCTCTCTCTCTCTCTCTCTCTCTCTTTAATTTATTTTTCTTTCCCTCTCTCTTTTTCTCTCTCTTTCTCTTTATAGTCGAATGTGTGTCAACGAAAGGAAATGAAATAATAAAGGAGAGAAAGAAAGTGAAAATGACAAGTCAAAACTTCTTTTCCGTCTTTTTCTTCTTCACGGTGAATCTGTAAAAAAAATGTTTTTTCCCGGAGCTCATGAGACATTGCGAGTAGATGGAAGTGAGAGGGTAAAATATGTTGTCTTCCTTTATTTATGACTAATCAAAACTAAAATATCGATCAGGATTAAATATTATAATATTAAAATCTAGCGGAAATACGAATTTTTTTTTTAAAACACAGACCAATGTTTGCCTTATATGATTGACAGAACAGAGTTTTGTAGTAGCTTGTAGTAAAAAAAATCTGTTGATCACAAAAGTACGAGAGAAAAAAACTTACTTTACTTTATATATATACGGTTTAAGAGCGACCAATTAAAAAGATTTTTTTTTGTTGTTCGCTCCAAACAAGGCATATTGCCACTGAAGCATAAGAGGTTTGTGTGATAGGGACCATATTTATAATACAGCAACCTGGGTGGGGAGTTTGGCAGCAAGATGTTATATTTAACTTTCTGCATGTTGTTATGGTCGGGTGACGTCAGTTCAACAGTGGCTTTGTTGCCGTCGGGCTGAGGTATGGTTCTATTCAGTCCTAGCAGGTTTACCCTCCCAGACTTTACATTCTCTCTGAGAAGGGGTTAGTTTATTTGTAATCGCCTGAGGCGCCCTTACCGGGGAATGCCGACGAGGCGACTCAGGCATTTTTAGGACAGTGTGGCTATCCTTCTCAACCCCTCCCCCACACCTGACCGTGTGTCTAACCTTCTGGCAAGGAGCTAAATAATATGGTCGGAGATACATGGAGCAGGGAGGGAATTCCAAAGGCAAGTGATCCTAGGATAGAAACTTTTACTTAATCAAGCACGAGTAAATAAAAATAGTGGTCGATTTTTGTTGTGGGGTCCCGCGTAAGTTCGAATACCTCGTCGCCAGTTGTTGTGGCCTTGTAAAAGGGGCCGGAATGAAAACATAAACTCGGGGTTTAGAGAAAACAAATATATTGAAAAAAATATAATACAACTGTCAGTATAGAGTGGTGTGGATTCAGGTATTCAATTGTTTCCCACCGCAGGAATATGTGACACAAGGTCGGAAAGTGGGGGAAGAGTCAAGCCAGTGCCCCTAAAGAAGGAGTAATCGGGCCTAGCAAAAATAGCCTGAGCAGCCCCGTCGACATTCCCCGGTCAGGGCGCCTCAGGCAGTAAGCGATGAACTTACTCTACCCCAAAGAGGTGAGGCAAGGCCTGGGAGGGTGCACCTCCTAGGACAACCCAGGACAGTATACCTGCCGGACTGGTTGTCGAGAACGAATCCTCGACTGGTATTTCCCCATCCCGACGTCCTCAATCAACCGAAGTTAATGAGAGACTGATCGGGCTGGGGTTGAATCTGTATTTAATTCTTTCCCATTGCAGGAATATGTGACACAAAGTCGGAAAGTGGAGGAAGAGTCAACACTGAAAAGCAGTTGCTCCCAGTATTTATGGTGAATGGAAGAGTCCAAAGTTCGTTATAGGTAAGGTACCATAACAAATTTGTTTAGACATAGTCGCTAACTTCAGGCTTAAAAGATAGTAAACAAAAAAGGCTTACCTTACCCTGAACTCTAAGGCCGCGGGAAGGGGGGGGGCAGTCGAACTTAGGGTTAGTGATAAAGTAAGTCATTTTTTTAACGATTTTTTAAGGAATGAAACCTCAACACCAACACATGATCAGCCATTTTGGATTTGTTACTGTTATACTGACGAAATATCGACGAGATCGGTGCTTCTGTATTATTGAGGAAGATTACATTTTTATTTTTATTTAAGAAAAGTCAGTTGAAAAGGGAAATAATTCAAATTGTTTTCTCAACGTATCCTCTGAAGTTTTATTTGATGCCGTATTAAAAAGCCAGTGCAGAATAGCACCGAGCGTTGTGATTGATTGATTGATAAATAATCCTTTTATATATCTTTTTTGGTGCTTATGCAGTTTACGGACCGGACTATTTTTAGATAGAATTTTTAAATTAAATTAAATTTTTACGGTAGAAAGAAAGGTTAGAGAATCGATATCAAATCTAAAAGTGTATTCTTAAGTAATATTTATTGGAGTAGACATTGGAAGTGTTCCTGAATTTCTAAATGCACCCCTAAGGGCATAATCCCCTTTAAACTTTAAATATATCCTATTTTTATGAAATTTAAATAATATGTATAAAAAATTTGAGGGAAGACAACGGAAGTGGTGCCGAATCCGTAAGTGCCCTCCTAACCTATTTTTAAAAATTTCAAATATATCCTATTTTGATGAAATTTAGAGGAGAACATGGAAGTGGTCCCGAATGTCTATGTTACTCTTTGTGTGCAGAATATTTACGATCCCGCACCCCTAGGTGACCCATTGGGACAAAACACCCTTAAAACTTCAAATACATATATCTGATTTTAACGAAGTTTAAACCATATGTATAAGACACTAATTCAGAGAGTTTTCCAACATTTCAGCTTCTTCCGACTATATTAGTGGCCGAAACGGGAGGAGAGTGCGGTGAAAACAAATAAAGTAATATGTTGTTATGAGCATAGTGAAAAAGTACATAGTAGTGATCCTCATTCAATCCCGAACAACATCGGGCGAGAAAGACATAAGAAACATAAAAGGGGTGTAAATCACAGACGTAGTTACTAACGAAAAGTTACTTTAAAAAACTATGTTAATTGTTCCAAACACAATCGATAAATAGCATGTATTGCCAGGGTAAATAGATAAAGAGAGATATGCGTGAGTGATATGTATATAAATATAATAATGGTCAAGGGAGTCTCAAGATGACTACTTTCAATAATGTGTAAGGCGTCTGACAGGCAACATTATCAGAGTTTTGTAAAAAAAAACATGTAAATATCGACAGCCGATCGTACTGCGTTTCCAAAAGTACGGAGTGCATTCCTCATTGTCTAGTATAATTCAGGAGAGATAACTTGAATATGATTCAAGAGAGATAACTCCTGAATATTCTGACCAATCGAACTATAGATTTGTAGTTGTAAAAATGGCCGTAGAGATGATGTAGCGGCCGAAATTTCTGTATCTTCCTCTTCTCTTGTAACTGTAATAATGTGATAAATAAATAAAAACTCCAACGATCTATTTGCTCAATGACGTCATGCTGTTTGACGTTTTATTCTTTTCCATCGTCCGCTCCCCAGCAAGGGCTGTGAACGAAGTCAAAGCTTTGAAAAAAGGCGTCTGAACCCAATCATCTCACCAAAGAGACTTTTTCTCTCTTCATCGCTACATGTCATTTTGGACTTCATGCGCATGATGCAACTTTCTGTACAAGTAGAGAGTGCATTTTATCGTTGCCTAGTATAATTCAGGAGAGATAACTTCTGAATATTCTGAGCTAATAGTGTATCAGTCATAAACACTGACATTTATTTCCTCTTGTAGAGAGCAGCCCCTGTGCAGTGTTTTGGTCACACGATGACCAATCAGACTCCTTGGCATACTAATTTCAACCGAAACTTTGAAGGATTACTTCCAGATTTACACACCAGTCACGGAGAGATTCCAGGTACCAATGAAGATAGACGTCTTCTCTCTTGCCCAGATCAATTTGACACCAAGCAAAGCTCAACTGGTAGATATACTGCCCAAGAAAATACTTTCGGCGGCCAACCTGTCTTACTTTATTATTTCCTTCACTGTAGCATTGTTTAAACTTTCGGCGTAGTTCACTGAAATAAATATATTTATGATTTATAGAAAGGCCTTTTTCCTTTCATTTTTGTTACAAAATATTATTCATTGATTCATTTCGTATGAACCAGATGATTCTAGTGTTGGTATTGGTTTCCGCGATATCTTTTGAGTTAGAATTATTTCTAGAAAGACATCGAGTACTTACAGGAAGGGCCACGTGAAGGTTGCCAACATCCTAAGTGTTTCTTTGGAACGAACTGGATTCGAACCTGGCACACTCAGGTTGTCAGTCCGTGTTGTTAACCACTTAGCCACCGTTTTACCTCATTTACCACTTTGGTTATTGTTGTGGTTGCAAGGTTGAACCATAATTAGTGAGGAATACAATGAAGACGCAAACAACACGGAGAATGCAATAATAAGTGTATTAAAGAAAAGGTATATTTACAGTATGTACAAATGAAGGTGTCGAGTCAGAGAGTCTTGGTGGGAGGACATGTACGCTCTTCGGCGTCACTTCCGGTGGCATTTAGATAACACACCCTAAGGCCAACCTAGGCTTGCCATTTATAGTGTAACGTTATTCGTATATGCAAATGAGTGGTTGCCACCACAACAGTTATGTTTCGTGAAGGTTGTAAAACATTTGCCAGAAACAGTCGATAATATTCGCTTCTTTCTTTAAAATCCATTATGTATTATTCTCTTCTTCCAATATGATTTTTCTTTTTTCTTTTCCCACAAAATAGCATAGGAGTTACCGTCCATATGAAGACCAAGCCCTCTATCATAGAACTATATATTTGATAGTCATTAGTTTCAATATCTAACAATTGAGCTATCAGCAAGAAAAACTTACTTCGAAGTACTTGATAAAATTTACCGATGAAATAATGTCATTTTGAATAGAATGATTTCTAGAAATAAAAAGGAATATGTAAACGAACATTTAACTGCAACAGTGTGAAGTGTTATTGAACTCTTCAGGGGAAATAATGAATACTTTATTGCATTTAGATCCAACCGACATTTTATTTGGAGCTTTTGATGATAAAAGGAAAGCTAAAAACAAAACTAAAGATGATATACATTCTGAAGAGAGTTTGTTCAATTTAAGTATATAATCGGGTCGAATTTTCATATTTCAAGAACTGTTAAAAAGCAATTGAGAAGTGGAGAAAATCGCAAGATAAAATTTAAAAAGTAGAGAAAAGTCATTTTGGCGGTTTGCATCTTTCTTGTTTGAATGTCTAAAAAAAAAAGGAAAATAAGCGAAGCCAATAAGAAAATAAAAGATTTTCTTAACATTGGATTTGAAGATGAACAAGTTGTAATCAACAGGGGAGCAGACACCATTTATCAAGATCAGGAGCTACTCGAGGATAAGGGTTAATGTGAACAAGCATCTCGCTGCACAACTCCCCATTTAGGATGCCCCCTATAAATCTGGACCCTAATTCACAGTAGCCCCTTACGTCTCAGTTGCAAGGTGCCCCCTTGTTTGGGATAAATAGAAGAAGAAGAAAAAAGAAAATAAGACGGAAATGGTTTCAGTTGAAAGATGAGGAGAACTATACAAGTACTAAGATTGATCAATGGTATGAACTTATTGCTTATGGGCGGTTTTTGACAAGAATTTGTGAACATTGGATTTAAAGACGACGAAGTTGTAATCAGCGGGGAAGCAATCCCGCGGTATTGTGTTCCACAAACAGAAAGTCCTTGCAAAAAAGCTCTGATTTATAAAATTCCACCTGGGGCTAGGCATATGGTGAGAGAAAGTCATTTTTCGATGTGGTAGCAAAATGAGTTCCTGCTGTGAATGTCTTACTGGGAGGAATCAAAAATTAGAGCTCAGTCGAGCACCTTCTACGGTAATAACGATAGAGCAGAGAGAGACTAGCAACGTTTCTTCTGTGAAAAATGTATTGCAGGGAAAAGAAAAGCTCACTCTCACCAGATTTTGAAGTCGATATTGTACTCTGTCAAAGTAGGAAAGAGTGTTCTGTGGAGCTCCTCCCCAGATGGGGCAGCAGTGTTCCATCTTTGGACGTTTTTGTTTTTTGTAAAGATTCCTCATTTACCACTTTGGTTGTTTTTCGAGAAGAATGTAAAACATTTGCCAGAAACAGTCGCTTCTTTCTTAAAAATCCATTATGTATTCTCTTCTATTTTCGCATGATGCATCGATTTGCCAATATTTTTTATTTTTTCTTTTCTTTCATTCGATTTGCCAATATTTTTTATTTTTTCTTTTCTTTCATTTGATTTGCCAATATCACTTTTTTCTTTTTTCTTTTCTTTCATTCGATTTGCCAATATTTTTTATTTTTTCTTTTCTTTCATTCGATTTGCCAATATCACTTTTTTCTTCTTACTTTTCTCTTCGTCTTTGTCTGCATGGACGAATACAGATTATGTGATTTATCTTATCTATTGTGATAGTTTCACTTCCCTCGGGTTCTTGTAATGTTTTTTTTTTGTTGTTGTTTCTAGTTGTGTTTATGTAATGTTATTCTATTTGAGTTTATCTGTATTAGTCGCGTTATCTGATTATGCAAATTGGTTTCCACACTCTAGGATTTTTCTTAATATTTCGGCTGTTTTCACCAGTGCTGTGTTTTGTATGGTGTTAATCCTCCATTTGATTCCAATTTCTCCTAGTCATTTTTCCAGTTGTTTTCTGGACTGTTCCTAGTGTTCCTACTAGTGATGGGGCGATTCCAATATTTTTCCCTATTCCGATGCAAACACCGATTCTAGTTTAAATTCCCGATTCCGATACAATTACCGATTCCGATTTTAATTCTTTTTAATTTCTAAATATCTAGTTATAGAGTTGTTGGGGGGGGGGTCAGAATACCATAAAATCCCATGTAATGTATTCATATATTTTCTCAAAAGTAAAAATACACGGGGGGGGTGTTTATTACACGAATGGATCTTTATAATTATTTTCTCTCCAATGTTTTCCTCGTAATTGATTGAAAATAGTGATTTGATAAACTCATTCTGACATTTTCATCTATATTTTTCACGTGCTATTTTTTCGTTTTATCCACCCGTGCTTTTGCCTGTACCATTTTTACTTGTGCCAGTTTCACCGTGCCATTTCTTCCGGTACCATTTTTACCAAAAATTTTTGCCGATTTCGATGCTGATACTCCAAAAAGTTCTGATTTTACCGGTTCCCGATTCCGATAAATCGTCCCAACACTAGTGTCCACTATCATTGATATTACAGTGGTCTTCGTCGTGTTCCATATTCCTTTTAGTTCTCTGACAAGCTCCCTGTACTGATTTGCTGAACTGAAAACATCTATTTTTATATTTTCTTCCATTTTCCCATGATGCCTTTTTGTCAATATATATATATAAATATGTATATAAATATGTATATATATGTACATATATATATATATATATATATATATATATATATATATATATATATATATATATATATATATATGTACATATATATATATATATATATATATATATATATACATATGTATATATAAATATGTATATAATATGTATATATATATATATATATATGTACATATGTATATATAATATATATATATATATATATATATATATATATATATATATATATATATATATATATATATATATATATATATATATATATATATATATATATATATATATATATATAAGAAGGCATCCGGAGTGCAAAGTTAGAAATTAAAATGGCGGTTTTAAGCGAAGGAAGAAGGAGCGCTTACGTAGAGATCGAGTTGGGAGGATATAGAGAAAAACTTGTCGTGGGTCAGCCCCGAAGAGAGGTACCCCCACCACGGCCGAACTGCCGTAAACAACTGGCGTGGGGATCACAAGCCTTCCCTAGTTTACGGGAGCAGACTGCTACATAACGTATTGTCGTGCTTCCCTCTAGGTTGCAAGGTAAATCACTGTCTGGTTTTCGTGAAAATAACCTACGTTGGGTAGAGTCGAAAATCAACCGCCGTCAAGGTAAAGAAAGAGGTTTCTTCGTAATAATGCCAAAGGACTTTTGCTAACAAAGAAATATTTAATTATATATATATGTGTGTATATCCAACTTACACCAGTTAGTGGTGAAGAATAAAGAAACAGAGTTTCTCGAGCACGTTATTATCTCTATCGTTGTGTTTTGCTTGATGCTACCGGGTCTCTCAATGGAACGAATATTGCAACATATATATTGCAACATATATATATATATATATATATATATATATATATATATATATATATATATATATATATATATATATTTATTTATATTTATATATATATATATATATTTATATATATATATATATATATATATATATATATATATATATATATATATATATATATATTAAATATTTTAAATACCTAGAGACATCGATGTTTCATGCTAACGCAATCTTCAGTCTAGGAACTAATTCCCAACGGTCGGCGGGCGCGAACCCCGAACACAAATCACCATTGATTCGTAGTCGCAGGTCATTGTCAACTAGTTAGTAAATAGAGAAGAACTTTAACTGTAAATAGCGGAATTCGGCGACTACTTACCAAGCAGATAAGAGTGATCTACGAAACGTCGGACCATGCATATAGCTATTTGTACTGCTTGTTATTAAAGCTCCTCGAAAAGTGCCCAGCCTATATATATATATATATATATATATATATATATATATATATATATATATATATATATATCATATCTGTTATTGGATGTGGCCATTTACGTTATTTTCATTAATTCTCTTATTCCTATTTTCACTATCGCCACCATCACTATCCCCCTCTTATTATTGCCATTATTATTGTGTTAGCGATAAGGGGGGGGGGGGGTAAATCTAGGTTTTAATTTATATCTGTAATCCTATAATATATTTTCTTAGGGTTCACTCCTAATTGGATTTTTATGGCTTCTACATGATTTAAGTTAAATTGTTTTGTTCATTTTTAATCTCTTGGTTAGGGCTTAATCCCTTATTTTTATTAGTTTACTTGGATTCGATCCCTTATAGTAGGTTCTAACTATTGTGAGGCGGATTAAGTTAAGTTATTTATGTTATATTTTCTAGGTTGTTCACGAACTTATCCAGACTTAGCCGTTTAAAGTGCCTACAGTTAAAGTCTATTTCGTCTCGTTAATTTAGTAATCTACTCTTATCAGGAAACATAACATTAGCTAATTTTTCGCTAAGGCAGAGAAAGCACGTGTAATGCAGGTGTTGTTGACGTTTTTTAAGATACTCTATTTCTAGGTATGATATTTTAATCTTTTAGGCATTTAACGTAGTTGGATAGTGAGGTTCCTATTTTCTTGTTATTTGGGTTGTTAAATGATAATTTGTGGTTCGTGTACCTCACCTTAAAATCAGTACTTGTACCCCCTATGTAAAATTTATTTAGATTAGGGTTGTTTTCTGCGAATACATTTGCTAAGTAAACTATATCTTTAGTTAGACACTTTCTTTGCAACGGGCATTTACTTTCATCTCTGAAGCTACATTCTTTGTTGTTATTATTATTTTGTAAGTTGTTATCCTCTCTTTTTGATGCATGTCTATTATGACTCTTAATTATTGTTTCCAAGTTATTTGTACAACTATAGCTAAGTTTGACTGTGTTTTTGTTGAATATTTTGTGCAGTGGGTTATTTATTGGTAAGTGTCGATTTAACAGATTAAGGAATAAATGTCTAATTTTAGATTTAACTAGCAGATTACATAAGGTGTATACCAAATTATGTTTCTGTTTCTATTTCTTCTTGAGCTCCTATTATTTCTATCTTGATATTCAATGTTGGTATACCCGCTATTTCTTAATGCATTGTTGTGTGTATTCCTATTATTGTTAACGAATTCTTCACTAAATATTAGGGATTAAATTTATCTAGCGTTTTTTAAATAGAAATGCATATATTATCTCTCACTCTGGCTGCTTAATGACCTGAGAATACTACGCCCCCACCCACCCATATGCTTGTCAGGCCTACCAGGCGTTGAGCCGGTGATCAAGTGCAAACTGATGACCTAAAGTTAACCAGAATGGAATCTGATCGGCTTGTCAATCCTAACAAGTTTCTTTGCCTCTCCCTTTTCCTCTTAAAATCTGGCTTCGATTTGAGATCTTCCAAAGCGAGACTACGAATTTCTCACTTTTGATTTTGAATTTATTTTAGCTCTGCCTTTGACAAGATGCGGTAATACGCATTGAAACGTAGGTTGACTAACTTAAGGCTATAATATTGTCTATGTAAATTTATAAATGTTTTACTTGGTATTGAGCACTCTTGAAAAACTTGGTTTTATGTTCACTTTATTAACACATTGTAACTTGATCAATTATATATATATATATATATATATATATATATATATATATATATATATATATATATATATATATATATATATATATCTATATATATATATATATATATGATTCACTCATAAACAAATTAACCGATCATAATACATTTTGGAACATAGCTGCTAAGCGTGAGGGTTGTGTAATGTTGGTTATATTTAGTTTAATTTTGGTTTTACACAAAGGAGGCAAGGAGAGGGTGGAAGCACTTTGTGGAAATTCAGATACTTCCAATTTTTGTGAAATATTAACAATTATTATCATTGATAATTATTTCCCAAGTTTCAGTTTCTTTGGGTTGATTTTAAAATGTTTTTAGTGGAATAATATGATCTCAACCTCCCATTTGAAGACTCAAATATGTCAGATTGTCCTTAAATTTGATCGATATTTATTCGACACCAATTAAGCAAGATTTTCTGAATTTAAATTTCTTCTTACAAACTTAAGCCTTACATTTAAGAGACTTTCTAGAATAAAAATCTTGTAATGGATTTTGATCAACATTGGAATTAGGATTCTAGACATAAGATTTAGTGGTGTAAAATACTATTCTGCTCTGGGAATTAATTTTAACAGTCCTTAGACAGCAATTCTTTTAGTATATATATATATATATATATATATATATATATATATATATATATATATATATATATATTAGGGTAGGTCGATTTTACACTTTTTTTTAAATATTAAAAAAAGGCACGTACCGAAAGTTGTATATAGACCTATTAAATACTCATGCAAAAAATTAGATCAAAAACTTCAGCGGTTTTTTGAGCGTTTGGTATCAAAGATCGTAGACAAGAATATACTGAAAATTCCTCGTTTTTGCAAGATTTGCTTGAATATTGGTGTGAAAACCAAATAATTTTAGCATTTAAAATCAGGGAATGTCCTTTTATTTTATAAAAATGATATGAATTAAAGAAATCTTCAAATTGAAAATTTGCCCCCCCCCCTCATTTTCAGTATCTGCTTTTGTAAACTACCTTTTAACGTTATGAATTAAACAGTAATATTTGAATACCTAAAGAAATGATTTTTTTCTGTTATAAGTGAAAATATAACAAGCAAAGAAATAAGGAAAAACCTAACACTATTTTAATGGAGCTTAATATAGAGAGTCAAATTGCTCCATATAAGACCTCTTAGACAAAAATGCTGGTCTCAATTTCTGACTCAAAACTTTGGCTGTAATGTGTTGATGCCTTGCTTCAAAACCATATACAGTTTGTGAAGCTTCTGTTATTAACTTAACTGCCCGTTCCACACCCTGAGAATGTGAGGGCAAATCTGGCAAGTCAAGCTTGGTTCCATTCATCAACGATTCTCGAAGTTCAGATTCAGTAAAATCTTCCGTCATTGGTGGTTCAAAAATGCCGCATAATTTTAAATCTATTAATTGTGTCCAATGTGTGGCATTAAAATTAATAGGTAGTATTATTTTTAATCTTTTTCTGGTTGACTCCTCACTCATGAAAGAACAAATTAATTAATTGAATTATTAAAAAATTCCAATCTGTACTGCTTTAATAATTATGGTGAAATTAGATAAAATCTTTAAAAATCATTCTATAAATTGGAATAAATAATTGAGTCAGAGATATATGAATAAATATTACTTACCTAATGGCCAAAATTCTTTTTAAAGCTTCTTCTCTTACTTCAATCTCCTCAGATTTAACCATGGAATATAGAAAGTTTTCAGGCAATAAACAAAATGTATTACCTTGTATATTTCTAAATGTGATATCTTGGATTTCCTGAGGCTGCTCCTTAATCCTCTGGATCATATTAAAAATGTGCACTTACTGATTGTGGAATTTACTATTTCTTTTAATTTCAAACCAAGAAGTGGCATACACATTTACAATAAAATTTACTACATAGTGTAGTTTTGTTGTGTGCCTTTGTGGGTATGCACCACGAGTCCATAAAAACATGAGCCTGATGGCCAAAGTTAACCATCTTGCTTGGTTTAAAGGACCAATTTTCCAGGAGGCATATCTAGAGTCAACCTTACCTCTAGAAATACCTACTGTGTATTCATAAAGGAGTCTTTGGTCAGAACTAAGATCATGTATTTCATCAATTTTAAAAATTGACTCTAGAGGATTGCTAATAGTGGAAAATGATATTTGGGGTAAATCATGGCAATCATTTGAGCATAATTTCGCCAGAGGGCTACTGAATGTTGTAGGGCCCTTTGCGCAACCATCTATGTTTTTAAAAAGGGCTCTGAAAGGTAGTTCATTATGATGCAAAGAGCAACCAATTGTGTGAAGATTTTTAAAAAGTTTTTTTTCTAAAATTGCAACCATTTCACCTTCGCAACCTGTGTTGGTATTAGTGTTGTCAACAAGTATAGCCTTGACACTGTTCTCACTGTGGAATTCATGCAAAACATCCACCACTTGATCTGCATGAACAGCACCTGTTGCACCACTATTAGGAAGAACTCTATGTGTCAGATATTTACTTTCACATGGTGTTTCTTTTGTAAAAGTTAAATGGTGTTCTGGTCCCTTAGTTTTTTTCCTAATTCTCTGTCTATTTTCATCCACAATTTCCTTATACATCAATGTGTCCTTATCCATTCTCCCATCAACTCCAATACATATATTTTAGGTGGGGTAAAAACCCCTGGCTGAAATAGTTTTATTTAGCCTGCGCTATAGAGGTGAGCACTCTGGCCATTAAAAAATTGACTGGGCAGCCCCGTCGGCATTCCCCGGTAGGGGCGCCTCAGACAGTTAGCAATAAACTTACTCCTCCCCAAAGAGGGAAGGCAAAGCCTAGGAGGGTGCACCTCCTAGAATTGCACAGGACGGACAAGCCCCAATAGACGGGCGCGAATCCAGACCCAAAGGGCCGGACGATACCGGTTTATTTGGTGGGGTAAAAACCCCTGGCTGAACTAGTTTTTATTTATCTAACTCCCACAAGGTAAGGTGTGACAAAAGGTCGGGAAAGTGGGATTAGATAAGCCAGCGCTCGACAATTCAATATATATTTGTGATAATTAAATGTGTAAACAGTGTTTACAAAACACAGAATCAACACGGGAACTCAAATTCGCCCGATGAATTTTCAACCGGTGAATACCATAAAAAATATCCAATAAATAAAACGCCTATGTAAACAAATAATTATTTATATATAACATTAAATATTATAGTGTTTTATTCCTTTTTAATTTGAATATGTACATTTAATTTCTTAAGAAAAATAATAATAAACTTTAAAATATTTATTATTAAGTAATGTATTACTTTTTTTTGTTAAAACCCGGGTTTAATTTAAGGCGACACATCTGCCGGTGAAATCTAGGCTGTGAGAAAAAATCTCGATTTATTTAATCTTAAAGTTGCAATGCTCAAATAAATACAAAGTTTTGAAGAAAAATATTTCTTGTGGTAACTTTTGACATTATTTGGCAACTTTCTTCGAGTGCGATAATTTACAGTTTCAAAATCGACCTCCCCTAATATATATATATATATATATATATATATATATATATATATATATATATATATATATATATATATATATATATCCTTTAGAAATAAAAAATACAGTAACACTTCGCTGTCCCGATACTTCTGGAAATTGATAGATGAAAAAAAGAACCCAAAAATTAGATGGAGTATAATATGTGTATATGTATATATGTCAGTATGTATGTATGTGTATATATATATATATGTGCATATATGTACGTATTTATGTGTCTGTGTATGCGTGTATATCTATGTTGCGGATATGCTCATGTATGATTTATGTATGTATATGTATGTAGATATGTATATATATATATATATATATGTATATATGTGGGTGTATGTATGTATATATGTGCATGTACATGTGTGTGTGCGTGTGTATATGTATGTATGTGTATATATGTGTATATACATGTGTGAGTGTATAGATATGCGTGTGTTGGTACATATAGCTGTATATATGTGTGTTTGTGTAGACGTATGGATTTTTGTATTGAATAAACAATCTAGAATATATTTATAAGCACGTATGTATTTTGAATATATGCTTGATTGATAGTGGATCTGTGTGTGTGTCCATGTTTAGATGTGTATGTATATCAATGTCTGTTTATTTACTTGTATCTATTAGAGTTTGTTTATATATGTGTGATTCTTGATATGTAGATAAGATATGTATACTGAAGTGAGTTTGTAAAACTTGGTAGGTCAAGAAGTTTAAAGAAACCCAGAAAGCAGTAGGCAATAAAATAGGGATGGGAAAATGTGATGGAGCCGTCATAAAAAGTAATTAAAAGTAATAAGAAGGGACAAACACGAGCAAAAAGGTCAGCAAGTGGAATAGGTAATCCGATACTAATTCATAAGAAATAGAAAATAACTAAACCCCAAAAAGATTTATTTAGGAGAGAAAATTCTTCAAATCCATCCATTTCTCGAAAATTCTTGGTCTGATGAGGTTGACTTTCTGGGAAAAGTGCAACCGAAACATGTATGCACATATGTAACCAATAATGTTTGTATAAATAAAAATTTATACTTATATATATATATATATGTATATATATATGTATATATATATGTATATATATATATATGTATATATGTATATATATATATATATGTATATATATATGTATATATATGTATATATATATATATATATATATGTATATATATATGTATATATATATGTATATATATATATGTATGTATATATATATATATATATATATATATATATATATATATATATATATATATATATAAACATATATATATATAAAGAAATGTTAACATATTATGAAACATCATGTTTGTATTAACATTTATAATATCTTGCTCCGAAGAAGATATTTTTTTATATATCGAAAGCTTCAGCTTATTATAAATAAAAAAAATAATAATAATAAATGCTTTTAAATTGCCTCATTGTTTGGTTTCAATTTCTACTATAAATATTAATATACACATGATGCTTCATAAGATGTGAACATTTCTTTATTCAAACACGTGCCACCAAGCACATAAAACATCGCCCAAACTTGACGTACATTTTCTATCTAAACATGAAGCTTGTTCGCCTGGGATTAATACCAACAAAATGAGGAAAAGAAAAAGAAGTTTTGCTCCGAACAAGATATTTTTATATATCGAAAGTCTCAGCTTGTTATAAAAAAATACGTAATAAAAATAAAAATAATGTTATTCATTTTAAATTGCATCATTGCATCATTGTTTGGTTTCAATTACTACTGTATATATATAGTAAGCTACGAAAATATATTTATGTCAATTAAGCTATACAGAGGCTCCTGCGTTTCATCCCGGGGGGGGGGATGTTCAGGCTAAAATGCATGGAGTTATTTTTGCTGGGTGTTTTTATATACACGGCTAGCTAGTTAACCAATCAGATTCTTTGTTGTTTACTCAGCCAATCGTTGGGCTTCCCACGAACAAAAGTGTGGTTAGTGTTACTTCTCTATATCCTGCTCTGTTGTTCTGTTTTCTATAGATTGGCCTATATCCTGATTCCTTTGTTGTATCAATATAATGGGTGAATTTATTTTAACACGTGGTTCCTTGTATTTCTATTTTAGGTTTTAATTTTTAAATTGTTAGGTTTTTGCTTAGTTTACGTTTTTACTTATTTGTTTATTTATTTATGTATCGTTAGCCTAAGGTAAATTTACTTCTGTGTAGGCAGCTGTTTGCTATCTCACTTCTACAGTGTAATAGATTTCGGGGGTCTTTAAAGTTTAGGATTTCAAATGTTTCATTCAGACATAATCTACACGGGTCGTCTAAATTTCTACATGTACTGGCCTGTCGTATTATTTTTCCATATATATATATATATATATATATATATATATATATATATATATATATATATATATATATATAGACAGACTGTTTCGCTGTCTCACAGCTCTTCCTAGCCAAGGATCGAACCTTCAATGATCTAGTCGTCAGCTCTATCCGTTAGGCCAACGGGAGAAGCGCTTGTAAATGATATCGATAATGTTTATTTATATAAACGCTGATCACCGCTTCACCGTGCTCAATTTGTTTTTGATTTACAACGTGATTTGCATTACGCTATAAGCAGCAAGAGACATAACCCAATGACGGTGTTCGATCCGAGAAGGAGGGGGCTTATATAGGCATCCACAGACGTACTGTTTCGCTGTATCACATCTCTCCAGTGCGGGTAGACTAGCACCTCTCCCTAGACAGGGATCGAACCTTCAACCATCTAGTTGATAGTCGTCAGCTATATCCATTATTATTTATTTTTTTTTGTCTTCCATGTTTTTTTTCCGCCTACTTTTGATTCAGATTCTATTTTCTTTGTCTCACGATTCGTTTTAGTCTCAAAGAGTCATAAATTCTCCACTTTATCGCTAAGCAACAACTTTTCACAGTGGTTGTCGCTAGTTAGAAACCAGTGTTTGCTTTCTGTGCCAATTCCTTGTTACTTTCTAAGGCTTTTAGCAATTCAAATTGATTCAAAAACAAAAACGAAAAAAAATAAATTCCTTTTAAAAAGAAGAAAACAAATTATTTACCTCATTTTTTTTTCATCCTGCTCTTCGGTGTGATATATATTGATCACCTGGTTTGGGAAACAATTGTACGAACAATTTATGAGTGGGTGCAAACCACATTTCTTAAATGTATCCTCGTGTCTGTAGCATTAACTACCTTCACACATACATACACCAGAGGGCCCTTTTAACGATCTTCCTTTTCGCCATGTTAGGTGGCGCTAAGATCGGGAACTATAAAAGCTGAAACACACAAAAATTCTCGCTCTCTTGTGCTCAACTCCCCACTGCATATCATATACATATACTAAAGAAATAAAAAAAGGAGGGAAGCATGGTCTCTTTTGATGGAAGCAACGTGTTCGCCACTGGAACTTTGTTACCTGGTATACTTTTCTCTTGTGACACTATATTCAATGCAACGACGTGTATACCATTGAATCTTTATCATGTAGTGGACTTTTCTCCAACAACACCGTTTCCAATACTAATCTCTATCGCTCAATGACCTTACCCCTTCAAGTGCTAAAACGCCTTCTGTCGATTTCAATTAAGTCCGTCTTTTATGAATGGCAAAGCACGCCGGTCATACGTGGTCGATCCGTATGGATACCCTAGTTCCAAAATGTACTTGTTTTTTCTTACATCGAGGTGATGCATACTAAACAAAGACGGGCTCATTAATAAGGTAGGTCTAAACTATTTCCACCACTCGACCCAGGCTCATTACGTCCGCCACACATACATATACGAGAGGGCACTCTGGCCTTTAATGATCTCCCTTTTCGCCACGCTAGGTGGAGCTAAGATCGGGAACTATAAAAGCCAAGCACAAAGAGATTCTCTCTTTTTTGCCTCGCCCAACACGTTGCATTGATGGACCAATCCTGGTCACTCAAACCTCCGACAACATGTGTGACTAACGTATGCATAAAATTCTAGGTATGTGTAACGTATTTCCTCAACTTTTTCACACGCACAGCCACACGTCCTTTTCAGATTTTGCGCACACAATTGAAACTGGAAGCGAACTTGTTCAAAAGCAGCAGCGGTTGAAATGTTGTATTTACGTATCGACTCTTGATTGGGCAATATCTCCAATCAGCAGTTTCTTTTAGCCAATCAAAAAATTCCAATACGTAGTGTAAAAAAACAATATGCAGCTTTCCTGTACTTTATGTTTCGGCATTTTTCCTTCAACAGATAACGCACGCGGGTATGTCCTTAAAAACTACTTTCAGCCTCCAGCCGAAGGGCCTTGACAGACGAACAAGAGATTTTCACAGACTACTAAACAGCACCACCATATACACACTGTTAATCGGACACTCTCGTACGCAAGTTAGTACGTATACTTTCTCACTAACGAAACATGCACGCTAATATACACACACACACACATCTTGCTGCCTATCACATTTACACACGCGTAAACACACGCAGCGACAGCCAAAACAAACATGTGTACACAATTTCTCCTTACCTTAAAACCAACTATTTCTGTCACGAAAGTTCCTTGGACACTTTGGACTCTCATTCTTCAGGAGTGTAATCTTTCATTGTCTTAACAAGTTATTAATAAAAATTAATTAATTTTGTATGGATAGACTTTTTCATTCTTTATTTTGATAATGGTTTATCCTCTTCAAACTAATCTGGACTTGCATTACATGAATGTAATCATATGGTCTTCGTTTTGTTCCTTGTTTTATATGTTGATTCTTGTACGATAAAAATTATATGGAGCGGACGTTGGCTAAGGCTCCACAAAACTCCAGACGTCTCTACGAGAAAGTCGGTCAGTCGGTCTGTACCACTTACGTTTGGTCTGTCACACTTTCGAAATAGCATTTTCATTGCTAAGTGCACGGTTTGAATTGATGCATCTTGTGGAATTTGTGAATGCTTGGACCGCGTCCCTTCATATATGGTATATCGTAGAAACAAATACATGAAACAAATGGACCGAAATGAAGGCGATAATGTTTGAAATAACATTTATTTACTGCGAACCCGAAAAGGTTCGCTCCCAATTGGGCTGTGTGCGTACAAATGCGTACATATGTCCAAGAAAGTTTGAAAACAGCGTGTGCAAATGTGTGTGAAGAAGTTGAGACAATGTATCTCACATACCTTGGACTTTGTGCATGCGTTACGCGCACGTGTTTCTGTAGAGGAAAAGAAAAGAGAAATGATCTATTTGTGTTTTGGCTTTTATACTCCTGATCTCAGTGCCGCCTAGCGTGGCGAAAAGGGAGATAATTAGGTCTGATCGCCCTCTGGCTTATGTATGTGTAAATGAGTGTGTGGAAAGCGTAGGTAATGCTACAATATCCATTCTTGTTTGATATATATAATTATACCAAAGTTCAATTAATCAACGTTTATTTCCCAAAGGCTTCTTTACCTATATATTTTAATCACACAAAATACATGCTAAAATATTTTTTTAGTTCTAGGATTGAGTTATTTTGGAAAAAAACTTCCATTTCAATTGTTCTAATTGGCCATAATTTGCCAATAACTGATCGAGTGACTCATCTCTTACTAACTTTCTGTCTATCATTTTGACTTTCTCTCACTGTATGTTTTTGACACCCCGCTCCCGTTGTTATTCTATACGTCATCTATGACGCTTCTCTCTCTCTCTCTCTCTCTCTCTCTCTCTCTCGCTCTCTCGCTCTCTCTCTCTCTCTCTCTCTCTCTCTCTCTCTCACACAAACACACACACTTTCACTCTCTTTCCTTCTTTGGTAGTGTGTATTCTTTCTTTTTTTTGTGAACCCATCACATGTTTCTATTTGTGTACAAACTCTCCAAAACCCATAACTTTATAATAGTATATAGATAAATCAGTCAGCTTTTCATGAAAAGCTGTTTATCGAAAGACGGCGTACAGCTTGATTGTCACAATACAGGAGACAGCTAGTTTGTAACAAAATAGAACACAGCTAGTCTGTCATAAAATAGGATACAACTAGCTGTCACAAGTCAGGACATCGATAGTTTGTAACATGATAGAACACAGCTAGTTTTACACGTGATAGGGCACAACAAGTTGAACACAAGACAGGGCATAGCTAGTTTGTCACAAGACAGGACAACATGTGAGTCACAAGATAAAACACAGCTAGTGTGTCACAAGATACAAAACTGTTAGTTTGTCACACGATACAAAACTGCTGAGTGTGTCACAATACAGGATACAGGATGCAGTTAATGTTCGAAAGAAAACATAGTTTAACACAAATTTGACACAAATGTGTGTGTGTCTTTTCACGTCTCATTATTATCTTCTTCACTTCTAACTCGTTTAATTTGGTAGCAATAATAACATCATCATCATTATCATCAGCATCATCATCATCCTCATAATCATCATCCTCATCATCATATTCGGTTTAACGTTCGTTTTACATGCTGACTTTTAGTAATGTACTTCCAAACTAACCTATCTCTGGCTAGGTCTTTATTTATACTTCTTTCTCACAAGTCCACTTTATCATGTCCTCCCATGTTTTCTTTGGCGTTCTCTGCGAACTGGACCTGCTGGCTAAACTGTTCTACATCTACAAATCCAAGAACGCTTATTTATTATTTCAACATAGTCATACCATCAAAGTCTCCTATTCTGCACACATCTCTCTATACTGTCCAGATGTAATCTTCCTCAGAACTAATCTTGCCTTTAAGACTCACATTACACATCCATCGTATCATTCTCATATAATTTCTCTCCATGCAACGCATGTCCTCGACCCTCACTTGCCAGGTTTCACTTCCATACACCATTACACTGCGTACACCTGCCTGATAGATTATTTCCTTGGTCGAAAGTGGTAACGCTCTGCTAGTTAGTAATGGGAGAAGTTCCCTGAACTTACTACATCCACTCCTAACTCTTGCAATCACACTAGCATCTGCTTCACCCTGTGCTCCAATGGTATCACCAAGGTAACAAAACTTCTCGACAATCTCAATAGCTGCGCCATCCAGATATACTTTGTTCACCTTTCAGTTATCATCCATCTCCATTGTTTTACACTTCTTGCATATTAACCGGTTATCCTCTCTTAACCTACTAGTAATTCCACTTCACTTCTTGTATATCCAATGGTTACAAGTACCACAACGGAAGTTAAATGCAACAGAATACTCTATTTAATTATGCAGGGTGTGCAGTTGATGGAAATGCCAGCAGAGATCAAACCGGTAGTTTTCCTTGTATAGACTAGGATCGTGAGAAAAGGAAGTCGATGATATTTAGGCAGATATGACGTTAGACATGGATGACAAGAACGGTTGTAGGCGAAGCTCTCATCAGTCTTTGTTGAAGACGTATTAAAAATGGGCAAACAAAACGATAATATAATTAAGCCATGTGCTTAACATGTAATTAACACAAGACAGTATAGAGGTTGTTTATTATAAGACACAACAGCTATTTTGTCCTAAGATAGAATATATAGTTTATCATGGGATATGACACAGCTAGCTTAGCACAAGATAGAACACAACCAGTTTAACACGACACAGCTAGTTTGTAACAAGACACAATAGCTAGTGTGCCACAAGATAAAACACAGGTAGTGTGTCACAAGATACAAAGTTGTTGAGTTTGTCACAATACAGGATACAGTTAGTCTTTGAAAGAAAGCACAAAGTTTGACACAAATTCGTTTTACATAAATGTATGCGTCTTTTTTCACGTCTCATTATGATCTTCTTCACTTCTAAGTCGTTTTATTTGGTAGCAATAACAACCCTAACCCTAACCAACCAACGGAAGTTAAATACAACAGAATACTGTATTCGCACATTAATACAAACAAGAAATCTGCTCGAATATCCGGCATCAAATTGTAATTGAGTAACTCTGGGGAGGTGAGTCTATTTGACTTCTTGGGGGGGGGGGGGGAACTAGCATCTCTGAATAACAAAGGTGGTGCTAGCATTAAAAAGTTATTACACACTAACTTCAGTGACAATGTCGATTCGTGCAATCCAAACTTTCTCATTGATATCTCTTTTATGTCAACACCTCAAACTCGTCTTGGTTATGCAGATTACTTTACTGACACTTTTATGAATTTTTCTGGCTTCTTATTTCTGTCTATTAGTGCAGTAGACTCAAAGTAAATCGGGTTCGTTTTTTCGACTGAACATTAGTTCTGCTAGTGTTTCGGTTAGGGTTTGTCTATATGCCACCAAATATTGCTGAAATGTCTGTGTTAAATACTGAGGTGGATAGGTTTGCTAGTAGAGATGTTGGCTAGTACATATTAGTAATTAGGCAGGATTCGCTGGAGACGGGAAGGTCAGCAAAGATCAAACGGTTAACCATGCCTGTATTATAAGCTAGGAGCGTGAGCAAAAGAAGTCGATGATATTTAGGCATGTCAGAGAGAGTGTTAGCGCGTAAACTGAAGCTGTTCAATAGGTGTGAAATATGTTAATTCACTGTTTTACTTCAAATTAGAATATCGTGCCAAGTATATAATTAAAAGTCCGATCAACATAGCGTCCATAATTTGCTGAAAAAAAGGTAATGTATTAAATTGATATAAACAACATTAAACATGACATTCACCCTGGGCGGAATAATCAATTCACAAGCGGTTCCCAGTCGCATGCATATCGCTGTAGGGAGGTGTCACCGTCCTTCCACATAAAGTACTTGGTATTCCCAAATGGTCACCGTTCTGGTACTGACCAAGTTCAACGTCGCTTAACTTCAGTTATCTAATAAAACCCCATGTGTCAACGTGATTATGCCGTATGATATTATTTTATGTATTATCCATTAATGACAAATGCAATAATGCACTATTATCCGTAATTAAAATTGGTAGTGGCATTTGCTGCTGATAGCAAAAATGGTGGCCATTTTAATGTAAATTTGCTGCTGATTAACCAGTGTGTCAACATGATTATTATGCCATATAAAGATCAATTCGTGTTAGTAATAAAGATATTTTTCCATCATCTCATCTTGTAAAATACGCATCAGATGAATTGGGATAAATGGTTTGCAGAGAATTTATAGACATATCCCATAATTGAAACTTTTCCATCTAATCTCTGACAAATGTTACTTGAATTGTTCATCACAAACATTTTCAAATTTAAAGTTTTCAACTGTAGTTATTAGTTCGCCCTCGAATTTGATTTGTTCTCCAGTGACACTTTTGGCTACTTTTTTAATCCTCAATACAGTCGACTTTCCGATTTTCTTCCATATCTGAAGATTTATAATTGACAAATCGGAGTCTGAGTCAAGTTGCATTTTAATATTTCTATTCAATATTCTTACTTGAACAAACTTCCTAATATTTTCCACTTCGTCGCATTTAACGATTCTAATAAAAAAAAATTATTTTATTTTTTACTCTGCGTTGCGTACTTTTGTGTTCCATGCGATTGCACTTAAATCACTTTTTTGTTTTATATGGACAATCTTTGTACTAATGCAGCTGCCCGAAACCGAAACACCGTTTAGGGGACAGATTACTTTTCTTTTGATGATCAAATTTAGCTGGTGAAGTATTTTTATTTTTCTTGTGGATTTTTCTGATATGTCACACTCCACTCTGTTCAGTATCTTTTGAATCTTTTGAATTTTGACGTACGCTAATAAACCGTTGGCAGGCCTCTGCGATACGCTGGAGTGTTAAATATGGTTCATTTTCAAGTTTTTTAAGAATCCTTATTCTGATTTCCGCATCTGTATTCGATACTAATCCTTGCGCAAATATAAAGCGTTTGAAATTGTTAGCATTCAACTCTGACAACTTGACATCATCGCAGTGATTGTTAACTACGTTAGCTTGGAGACCGTGTAGTCTTCATCGTCTTTCTTTGTAAGGTTTCTGCATTCCCACCTTTTGTGAAAAAGAGACGTTTTAGAGCTAAACAATTTCGTCAATATAGTTTCGCTTCATCAAATGTAATGTCGCAGGTTTTTTGTGGTAAGATATAATTTACGAATTTGGTATGTTCAACCGTACCCAATTTTCTTAAAAGCAAACGAACCTATTTAAAATCGGTCGAATTCGCACAATCCGTATTATAAATGTCCTCGTATCGTCTGAAATACGAAGCAAACGTAAAATCAGTACTGAAAAAATCAACGTCCTACACACCGGGCTCAAAGAATTGCCACCTATGCCGGTCTTAAACACTTGCCACCTGTTCACATCAGAAGCACTAATGATACTCACAGCTGCAAGAGAGAAAAACGTTATAAACTCAAGAAACGAGATAATTTCCAGATGCCAACATAAGAGGAGATTTAAATACGCCCAGCTTGTAACCCCAATAGACACCCCCACCCCAGAACACATAAATACACATAACCCGACATTGTCTTGCCCCCTAGATATCTAGATCATCCTCACTCCCGTATTAGAGTTAATTTTAACCCAATAGCAAAGCATATAGTTAATTACCCAATCATACGACTTCTTAGCATCGATCTTCCACTACAGATAGACCCTACTGCCCCACTCACCCCTCTCAACAAATACCAACCTAATACTAAAAGCTAACAGCTTAGTAATACCCCCTGGCGGTCAGATAATTCAATATGATATAATATAAGTTAATATAATATTAATCTAAGTACATACACTGAATTTCACCTTTTAATCCCACTAGAATCAGTTAACATAATTTAATATAATATTAGTCTACGCAAAATTATAACCTGCCTTGCCTTCAGAATAAAACACTCACATTGTTTAATACATCTGCTCTGAAAGTAATATTCCTCCTTTTGATGATAATAATAATAATAATAATAATAATAATAATAATAATAATAATAATAATAATAATAATAATAATAATAATAATAATATCAATTGGGACTACCTATTAATCCCATTCACAATATCTCCCTATCTGATAGCCTCCCCGCACTTAGAAACCTTTCTTTCACCTCAAAATATAAGCAACTGAATCCCCCCACTCCAAAGGCACAGCCTTAGCTGACAACTCAAACAAAAACTTGAATTTATAGACTTTACCAATCCCCCAACCCACCTACTCCTTCACATACACCCTTAAAACATTAGCTGTACGCATTATTCCTTTTGATTTCGGTGGATCCAGTTCTGTTCTCTTTAGTCGGCAAAGCTTCCTACTTAAAGCAGAATATTTAAGATAATATATAAAACTTTTGAAACATCTTTCTGCCAGGTTTTGAAGGCAGATATGAACTACTCTACATAGCGCCTCTCAACAGACAATCTTCACCTCGGATTTGCCGAATTGGATATTTAAAATACCAGTCCAGGATTTTTACTTATAATTCTACAGAACTATACACATAACGGAGTACGAATCCATAAGTCCAAGTGAGATATTTTTGAACCCTCTACCTTTTACTTGAAACCCTGTAAAAATTGTTAAAAAGCTTTCTCCAATTCTACAAACTTTTGCTATTTTGCTATCTGCACCATAGCACCCCCTTTTGTCTTTGAAAATGGCTACTTAATACTACTAATTGTTCCTCTCCGGCCATTTATTTCTTTATTTCTTTATCCCCAACCTTTCTAGTTTTATTCTTCAATTTTTCAAAGTGAAATGGAACTAGGTAATATTTATTTATTATAAATACCACATTACCAAATTGTATGCTCTGACGAGAATAGTTTTATCTTTGAAAAACCATGGTTTAAGGATTAATGTAACTCCATGCATCTGATATACAGTACCGTCCAAAATTAAGGAACAAAAATAAAATCTTCCTAATCTCAAATAAATTATATTTTAATATTTGTGAAAATTTCACTACATATGTAAATTATGTAGTTGGACTTTTACCGAGATTTTCAGATGAATTAAAATAATATGTAGTGAAGTGTGACCGACACATTAACAAAATTAATTGTTTGTCTTATAAATCAAATGGGTGTGACCCCCCTACCCCCCCCCCCAAAAAAAATAATAAATTCGACTATTTTTCCTTATATAAGTGTTGGCTCAGAATAATTAGGTGTGATCTCCCTTGGACCATACCCAAGTTATCTCCCCTGAATTATGCTGAACGACTTTAAAGTTTTGTTTTCTCTCGGAAAAAGAGACTTTACAATTGATTGCATCTTTTTGTGTGTGCTCTACAATCAGTGGCGTGCCGAGGTCTGGTGATTCCCGGGCCTAACTCCTAGAATGTATGCTCCAAAAACTCAAGTATAAGTCATAGTACTGTGAAATATTATAAAAAGAGGAGATAGTTTGAATATGATTGGATACCCCTCATTTGGATGCCCGGGGCCATAGTCCTGTCCCCCCCCCACACCGCATCTTCTGCACGTGACAGTCTACGATATTTGTTTTTCTTTCTTTCTGTTTAGTGTTGTTTGTTTTTAATTTTAGACTCACCTATTATTCGTCAAGTCTCTTTTTAAAATCGTTGTAATCTCAAAACCTTGTCAAGTTGAAGCCGAACAGGTTTGGGGTTCAGATAGAAGTATACGAATTCTGCATGAGGTTAGGCACAAGGTCAGGTAAGATTTTGAAAAGCCAGCGCACTAGGAGAAGTAGATTTCGGCCTAAAAAAATAATACCTGAGCAGCCCCGTTTAATTCCCCGGCAGATACGCCTCATGCGATTAACAATAAACTAACCCCTTCTCAAAGACTGGGAGGCTGGACTTATGGGATTGACATCCTAATAGTCTATCATATCGGCGTAAACAGAAAAACAGAAACCAACCCGAATTCACTCCAACAACAAAAGCTAAAACTGGGGCCATAAAAAAATCAGCTCCCAGAGACAGTTTAACAAAAAGGCGCAAAAATGTTGATCACGTGGGGTGCTCTCAACTACGTCGGCTAAACCACTGGTGAAACGATATAAAAGCAGACTGTGCGACAATATCTTTCTCTTTTCCTCTTTATCTCTTTCATCTTTCTCTCGCTTCTCTTACACTTAACAGAGAACATAAATTCGGCTACCCTCGCCTTTGGGCGAGGGGTGGCAGAACGCGGCTGACTACTAAACACGCACGCACACATACACAAAGGCTTACACTCCTATCATTGTTCAACGCACGCAACCACACACTTCTGACAAAGACACACACATACAAATGCATAAATGAATTATCAACTCTCACGCATACACATTCGTACAACCACGAACAAAAGGCAACACGCATATTCACACACTTCAACGTACTAACGCCAAGCCTCATACATAGCTACACACACACACACACACACACATACAAACATGGTCACACACACGATTTTTTACTATTCCCGGAACTGACTTCCAACGAACATTTCAAACTAGCATTTTACCATGTAAGATTTGTACATATATAAATATTTTTTGTTACTTTTAAACTACGTTTTATTCTTCTTTCAACTTATGCATGATTTATCTTTCATTCAACTTTCATACATGTTTACCCATGTTATATCCGTTTTCTCTGGGGTTTAAACATCTTTACCAATTAAATGGTCCCTAGAATTGCACAGACCCATACATCAGACCGAAAGATGCAATGTCATCCCATACTCAAAAATGACCCAGACTATCGGATTGATTGCCGATGACGTATCCTCGACTGATATCGCGCTTACTCAGAACTGTGCTAAGTAAGTTGTTCCTTTCTATGGTTGGTAATTATCGGTTTTACTGGTTCCATTTCTCATTGATTTTACTCTTATTTTTCGATTTACAGAAATCTTGTTTGTGTCCGAATCTTCGACAAGAACAACATTTTCTGTTTTTGCGAGGACAATTTATTTTTAACCGCCTTTTTTCTTACCCTCCTCTTCTGTAACAAGAAGTTCGTGTAGTTTTATTTCCGAGCGTATTTGTTTTGCTATAAAACGTTATTTTTTTGTTTTGTTTTGTTTTTTGTATTGCCTGGACCTCCATTTGAGTTGAAAGTTTTTCAATCCGAGTCACATCACGTTTTAGATCTACTATTCGACAGACATCGATTGTAAATTTATTCCAGGGTCTTCTTCAAGTTTTGCCGACAGTTTTGTTCTCATCTGCTTGTCTCTGCTTGTCTCTAGGAGTTCAGACCTAACAAAAAAAAATTTTAATTGAACTCGTGAAATATATGAATATTTTATATTTGTAATATGAATTATTAAAAATAATAATGAGCAATTAGAACGCCATACAATGCATTTTAGTTTTATTAACTTTTTTTTTTCAATTTAATTTTCGAAAATATACTTCATCATCAGAACTTCAAATAAAGATACATTAAAATACCTTTTTTTTTCTTTTCTTTTCTTCATCTCGTTTTTTGGTGTTATCAATTCGTGTTTTGTTGAAACGAATTTGGGATGATAGTCTCTTTAGTCAAGAACGTCACGTGGCAGTGCAAATTGTAATAAGAAATGTTTTCCATTGTTTAAGAAAGCATTGTTTATATAGTAATATAAATTATTAAAAATAATAATGAGCAATTAGAACGCCATACAATGCAGTTTAGTTTTATTAACTTTTATTTATTTTTTTTTTTTCAATTTTATTTTCGAAGATATACTTTCCCGTCAGAATTTCAAATAAAAATATATTAAAATACCTTCTTTTTTTTTCATCTCGTTTTTGGTGTGTTATCAATTCGTGTGTTGTTGAAACGAATTTGGGATGATAGGCTCTTGAATCAAGAACGGCACGTGGCAGTGCAATTTTTACGTTTGTAGCGACGCACGTGTTGGGATCTCTTCTCTAACACGTGCGTCACTATATTGTGGGTCGTGTTATAATGAGTACGACACACGAGGGTCAGAATGGGGGGGGGCGCTCTGTTCAGTTTCGATAGGGAGTCTATTGGGAAGCAAGGGTTGCGCAATCCTGAACCGGCATTGCTTGAGTCCCGTGGCAAGGAGAAGTCCAGGACGACTGGAAACAATGTCAGTGTAAGCAGAGAGCCGCCCCACATACAGCACATGGACTCAAAATCGCTTAACACTGGTTATCTAACGGAAATCAGTGTGTCATCGTGATTATGTCGTATATGATCGGAATAAACAAATGAAAAAAGGTTAATAAGTAAGAAACAGGTTTACACACACACACACACATGACACCATCCTTGAGTGTCTTCGGTCTCTCTGTACAAGGGTTTGTCAGGACAACCTGACATGAGGATACTTACCCCTACAAGTAAACCCTGACCAAATATTCAAAATAACATAGTATTCACAGCACAAACAAGATCCCTCAGCACGGTTATACACTTGCTCATACGAGGAATAGTGCACTTTCTCCAAGTGATGTTACCTCAAGTAACACCACGTAGCTGGATACTCCACCAGACTAGATCAATTCTTGTCCTGGGATCCCGTAAGACCAAGAGACTACAAGAAAGATATACTAGAATATAGTTAACTGGTCAATTGGGGAGAAGAAAATTAATGTTCTGAATTTTTTTACTAACTCAACGTTTGAGTAATAATGGAGAATTTTAATAGAATATTCGAATATCTATGTATCTCATATGGAGATCAAGTGTTAGCCCCAGGAAAGGGGTCCCTTGATTTCTGAGAACTTCGACTGAAGTAAAATGAAACAAGAGAGAAATATATATATATATATATATATATATATATATATATATATATATATATATATATATATATATATATATATATATATATATAAACTTAGGTTTAGTATACGGAACGTTTATGTTTTTGTCTTTTAAGGGAAGTGGGGTCTGATCAACTCTGCTGGGAAGCCATGAAATTAAATACTGTCTTGTTTTTAAATTCCCGAAACAGTTTTTCATGGTAAACAACTGATGATCCCTTAAATAATGTTAGAAGCAAACTAATAATAACTGAAAAAGTTAAATTGACTTACATGAGTGATTTTCCACTGAACGACTTAGGACTTAAGGTTTGTTTTTTGGGGTTTTATTTAATATAGTTTTAATAGTTGAGAAACTTCCAAGACTATATATATATATATATATATATATATATATATATATATATATATAGTTAGAAATTAATAAGTCAAAACAACAGTCCAATCATTTCACATCATAATTTATTTCTTAAATCTTCTTATAAATAATTTATAACGTGAACTGACTGAACTGTTGATTTAAGTTATTTCTTCTCACTACTATTATTGCTCTGTTTTTACATTGAGCTCTCCAACACAATATTTCCTACAGAAATTCCCTTCTCTCTCTCTCTCTCTCTCTCTCTCTCTATATATATATATATATATATATATATATATATATATATATATATATATATATATATATATATATATATATATATATAATTCCCGAAACAGTTTTTCATGGTAAACAACTGATGATCCCTTAAAATAGTGTTAGAAACTAACTAATATAATAACTGTAAAAAATAAATTGACTTACATGAGTGATTTTCCACTGGAAGACTTGAGACTATAAGTTTTTTTGTTTTGTTTTTTTATATATAGTTTTAATGGTTGAGAAACTTCCGAGACTATATATATATATATATATATATATATATATATATATATATATATATATATATATATATATAGTATTTTTAGGTAATTGTTTTCATTGCTGATTGCAACGTTCGTTGTTTTTTTGTTTACTACTATTTTGATTGTTTCACTTCCTAAGTGATTAAGATGCAGAAAATTGCATTATTAGTCGCCCTTAACTTTATAAGACGTATTTTCGTTAATATATTTTTATTTGTTAATTTTATACGTGCATAAAAGTAATGACAAACTTAGACAAGGATCGACCTTCGATATTGATGTCTATAGTCCAGCGTTTTACCATTGGACTACGACGCCCTGCCTAGAAATATGTACGCTTTTTATCACCTAAGTATCATAAACCTGCATAATGCGCTTGTTTATTTATAATCGTTTTTATTTTAATATTGAAAAAGCATTTTATTTTATTGCGATTAAAAGTTACAAAACAAAAACAACAGATTTTCTTTTTAATTTGAACTGACGTGCAGAAGAGAAAAGTTTGAGAAACGCGGTGGTAACTAACGGACAAAGTTAATTGTCCCAACACACTCGAAGTGCATGTGTTGCCAGGGTAAACGGATAGAGAGAGATATACGTGGGCAATATATAAGTAAATATATTACTTACTTTGTTGATAATTGCCGGGAACCGATACGGCCCCTAAATAGAAAAAGGCCATGCAAAGACGGCAAACTGTTTTGTGAATCTCGCCTGACTGCAACCAGATGCGTGGGAGTTTAGAAACGCCGACTATTTGGGTTAGGGTTAGGGTTAGGGTTAGTAAAAGCTCTGATCAAATTGCGAGCCCATCGAACTGTATTCCGATTGCTTGGGCGTTCACGCTAGAAAGAGAACGAATATCTGGTTCTAAATTGGCACATAGTAGAATTTAATAGGAGAGTAGAAAGTGGACCATGGGTTTATTTTCGGTAGCCTCGTAACTCTCGCTTCCCTTCTTTTGTCATGTAGTCCTCACATTCCATGTTTCTGACAAAGGGTAGAAAGATTGCTGTTTTCTTGGTCGGAATCTATCCATATAACACTTATCGTTGACGTTTTTGACCTTGAAGTCGTATTTTATTTTTTAGCTCTTTTGGCTTTATGCCTTGTCCGGAACGATTTCTATAAAAATATTTTTTTAATAGATATATATATATATATATATATATATATATATATATATATATATATATATATATATATATATATATATATATATATATATATATATATATATATATATTGGTTCCGGTAGTAGAAGAATGCATTCTCTCCTTGGCTAGTAATAATTGAAGGGAGATAACTTTGGGCGGGTCAAATGGCTTCATACCTTGTCTGGAGCGATTTCCATAAAAAAAAATGTAATATATATATATATATATATATATATATATATATATATATATATTGGATTTCGAAAATAGAAGAATGCATTTATCCGTTGGCTAGTAATGATTGGATGGAGATAAATTGAGTCTAGTCTAAGGGATTAACTCCCTGATAATTGTGAGCCAACACTAGTCTTCTGCTGAATTGTAGTCAAAAGTTTTTACAGGATCGCCTTAATAACTCGTTTCCTTGGATACTGCACGCCTGTCCTGTGCAGTTCTAGGAGGTCCACCCTCCCAGGCTTTGCCTCCCCTCTTTGGGGAGGAGTAAGTTTATTGCTTACTGTCTGAGGCGCCCCTACCGGGGAATGCCGACGGGGCTGCCCAGGCAATTTTTAAATGGCCAGAGTGCTCACCTCTCGAGCGCTGGCTTTTCAAACCCCACTTTCTCGACCCGATCTTGGGTCACATCTTACTTGTGGGAGTAAGATAAAACTGGCCTTGTGCCTAACTCCTGGAGAGGAGTAAATAAAACTCGTTTCTACCACCACTATCAAAAACTTTCCTTTCTTCCTCCGTGTGCCTAGCATCAAACGGAATATCCATTAACAGTTTCTTTCCTCGTTTCCACATGATTGCTTACCCGAGGGATACAGCATCTTCAAATTTAATGTCAATAAACGCCTCTCATAAACCATTCTCATAAATCATCAAATTTTATTCATTCCATTTATTTGCATTATTCGGACTACTGTTCTCATCTTGGATTTTATTCTCACAGCGTTTCGATCGATGTTACCTCCGACATTCTTCAGGCGCGTCTTCTTGAACTCCGAAATTTTGAACGGAACCCTTTATTATTTGATCCACGAAGTTGGAACATTCTCGTTTCGCTTCTTGTTTAAATGATGTATAATGATTATAGATCAAATTTAATGCAAATCTAAAAATCTAAAATATTTGAATTTTCAAATGGGATGTTGAAATGAGAGATTTTCATTTAATTGAATCAATAATAAGTAGACACCAATTAAGCAAGATCCCCTAAATTTCACTTTCTTCTTAAGACCCCTTGGCCTTACATTTTAGATATTTTCTAGAATCAAAATCATATAATGGATTTTGATCAAAATTGGAATAAGAACTTTAGACATAAAGTTTAGTAGCATTATATCTTGATTTTAATCTTCGTACGATGACATAAAAGTGGTGCCAGACTGTTCTGTTTGGGGAAGCAATTTTACCCGTCATGGGACGGGTATGTTTTTTGTTTAGTATAATGATAGATAACCACCTTTTCAGATGAGTAACTTTCTTAATATACGAAGATAACAGTACTAAACGTCCTGGCCTTTTGGTTATGAACAAAGTGTAGTATCTGTTCTGATGCTACACTTAGTCTATTATGTCCTCGGTCAGTGAAGGAGAAGTTCTTCTGACTTCAGTGAGGTCATTTTTATTTTTGTTGCTATCCAGAGTCCGGCATTTTATTCACATTAAAAACCGACCTCGTGTTTAAGTTTGCCATCGTGGTGAAGCAAGTAAATGGGAACAGTACCAAACGTTTTAGCATCATCACAGGGTGTGTCGGGTTCGAATCCAGTTCGTTCCACAAAAACACTTTCATCAAAACTCACACCTACATTGACGTTTTTTTTTTGTTTTTTTTTGTAAAACTTAATTATGTTCTACAAAACCAAAAACAAAAACAACAGCCCCTCTCCCTTTCTCCCTTTTATTTTTATTTTTCCTACCCTACTCCCGGTCCTGGATATGACCTTAAACTACATCCGATGGTGAGATCCGGCTTACGGACTTTGGGGAATGTGGAGCCTCCTCTTAATTACCATTGCTCCCAGGTCCACCCTGACCCGGAGTGGTAGTACCTGTTAGGGTCCCAACTATGGGTTTAATAGAAACATATATTAAAAGGGGAAAGAAACAAAAAAGAGAAGAAAACAAGACCAGATTCGGCATTAAATAACCCAAAAAGGGTTGATATGCCGTAAAACAAAACTACCAAACCAAAAACCCTGATTAAACATTTGAAAATATAAAGAACTTGAAGCATAAAAACTTTCACTATAATGACCAGATTCGGCATTAAATAACCCAAAAAGGGTTGATATGCCGTAAAACAAAACTACCAAACCAAAAACCATGATTAAACATTTGAAGATATTAAGAACTTGAAGCATAAAAACTTTCACTATAATGACCAGATTCAGCATTAAATAACCCAAAAAGGGTTGATATGCCGTAAAACAAAACTACCAAACTACCATACCAAAACTCACACCTGACCTTGTGTCTAACCTCCTGGAGAGGAGGTAAATAAAATACTTAAGTTTGAAGAGTCAGCCATAGAATACACTCAACTCGAGGTAATGTGGTAAAAGAGCAATCGCTCATGGATTCTTCAATATATTTTTTGTTTTTCTTTGTTTGTTTTTCTTTGTTTGTTAGTTTTGTTTTTGTGTTTTGTTTGTTTGTTCGTTTTGTTTTTGTTTTTAGCACCCGAAACATTTGGAGATCGTCATCGAGTCAACACTCGTCTGAAATTGTTTTTTGTTTTTTTTGTTTAGATTTGTTTTCTAAGAGAAAAATTGTTTTATGTGGAAGACAGGAAAAATCAAATTATTGTTTTCATTAAATAAAGTTTCAGTTGTTGTTTATTTGTTTGATTTCTTATTATTGTTCGGTGTTGTCTTGTTCAGTCTATTCTTTTTTCGTCTTTCTTGTCTCTGTGATCGAATTTACATTAAGCAAAAAATTCAAATCAAATCAGAGGCGGCCATCTCTTTCTTTATGTCCGATCTTTTTTTTTCTTTTTCTTCTATTGGAAGTACGATTGCCATTTTCATTGTATCCGTCGTTGTTTTTGTTTTTTATTTCTTTTCATTGTATAAGACGTGATCAGAGAAAACAAAATTAGTATTTATAAACAAAATTAACATTTAAATGTGATATAGTGCATCTCTCTCACACACACTCACATACTCACATACCATCTCTCCCTCTTCCTTCCTTTCTCGCTCTTTCTTTATTGCTCTCTCTCTCTCTCTCTCTCTCTCTCTCTCTCTCTCTCTCTCTCTATTGCGCGCGCACGCGCTTATAATGAATAATGGATACTAGTCAGAGCAGAGTAGACTCCTTCAACGTCAAAGAGGTAGAGAATACTTAAACAACCCCCCCCCCCCTTCCAGTAATTACCGTTGCAGTAATAAGTACCTCAGTCTAGTTTAACGAATTGTGATCGGTCTCGAAGATAGACCGGAAAGCTTTTAAGACAAGATGATGCATTTATACAATTTAAATATTTGATACTCTAATTTATCGTTTTATAGCGACGAAGAGTCTTTTCTCCGACGTGAAGGTCGCCATTTTGTATGTGTTGTGTTATCGTGGATAACACCTGGTGGTCGAAAGAAAGATATAAAAAATTATAAAAGGGCAATGATGAAGAAACGATTATATATATATATATATATATATATATATATATATATATATATATATATATATATATATATATATATATATATATATATATATATATATATATATATATATATATATAAGAAATATGAGTGATAAACATGTACGAATGTCCAGATTTATTTCAAACTTCGATTGTTCAATGCAAGGTATATTTATTACAGAATATACCTTGCATTGAACAATCGAAGTTTGAAATAAATCTGGACATTCGTACATGTTTATCACTCTTATTTCTTCTATCTTTATAATTGCTCTATCTCGTATATTCACTATAGGTTCTATTGTAATTGAAGGGGTGTTGGCCCCTTCCTTACATTTATCGCACGAAATGAATTGAACGAACAACAACCGAGTAACAGGCAACAAAAAGGGGGTTTATTTAACAGTGGGTTACCTATACCGTTTGGTATAGGTAGAAGAGAGAGGGACGGTGTGCGTCGGAGGAAGAGGAAGAATGTAAGAGTTCTTAGGGCTGCCTGGTAGTAGTCGGCGACGGCGGCAGTGGTAGGAGAGAGAGCGTTTCCTCGTTCCTCGCCGGTGTTCTCGGCGATGCGTCCAAGCTGGTGCCAAGAGGTCGTCTCTGCGAGGTCGATTAAATGGAGAAGAGAGTGATTTTTCGTTTACACCGGTTTTTATAATCAGAAGGGCAGATAAATCTGGTGTCGCTTTTCAGGGCCACCTGTCGGTGAATAAGCGACACCTAACGGCGAAAGGAGGAGGTAACTGCTACACTATTTACTAAAAGTTTACTTTTAGTTATATATATATATATATATATATATATATATATATATATATATATATATATATATATATATATATATATATATATATATATATATATATATATTATTCATACAGACATGTACAAAAGAGACACTGATATGACGATGTTTCGATCTGTAGTCAATACAAACTACGATCTACTCAGGCAAAGAAGTCTGTCTTTTCTTTAGTTGTTTATATTGAAGAAAGAAAGAAGAAGAAGGAAGAAGAAAACATTAGGTTAAAAACTGAAAGTTCACATGATCAAATTTAAAATAATATTTAAATAAACTGTTTCTATATCTTCAGTTAAGGCTGCAGAAAAAAATCCAGAATGTTCGATGCGAATACCTATAAAAAAATAACAATCGAACGACCTAACCAGATTGTAAACGGACACCAAACGACATGCCTAATCTCCACGTCAAAGCAAAACACTATTTTTCCACCAAACAGATTCTCCCACCTTGGACTTCAAATTGGAATCTAGTTGGGGAAATAAGATCGTCACCAGCAGCCCATGATACAGCCAGTCTCCACTAAATTGTACTTTTTTGCCAACGAAACACGCATGACGTTAATCTCAACAAAAGCTAATGCTGAGGAAATTACTACTCATTATCGTCGTGCTAAGAATCATGTGCAAATCATCAGCACTGACAAGAGCAACAACAACTTCAACGATCTGCAACCAGCATCATCTACCTAAAATAGCTACGCAAGAGCAACGAACCTACGGTGAACCGTTATCATCAGCATTGTCAACATAAGACCAGAAAGCAGCCGTGTGAATTATTACTACTGCTGATAAAACACACACATAACTATGTCTACTTTACATGAAACAAACACACACAAACCCAAAAAGCTTGCAACGTTTTTTTCTCTCAATAAAAGCTGTTTACAACCACTGTTTATCGTATGTTTGTTTAGTCACCTGTATTTTATTTATAATTTTGTTCTCGTGTATCTTACACGGCCCTCTATAAGATGCATGAACACATCTGAAAATGCTATTTCAAAGTTAAGTGTGACAGACTAACAAAAATTCTATTTCAACCTTAAGTGTTACAGACTGACGGACCAACCGACATACATACAGAGTAAAAAAGTGATGATTGGACGTATATAAACTCATTTTGGCTATCTATATAATAATAATACGCCAGGCCAATTTCATGTTCGTACGTACGTTAGCACCCTCCACCCTTTTTTTTTTAATATGTGATCACCAAAGTTAGAATGCAAAAACAAAGTATTTTTTAAAATTTCATCTGATGCTGATGTACCGAAGGTGGAACTTAAACGAAAATGCACTTTCTTGGTTTGGGGGCTAGGATCAAAGTTTAGTATCTGTTCTGTCTAAATATGGTAAAATAACAACGTGGGGTCCGTGTCTGTGCCGGATGGATAGAATGGAAATATAACAGACTCCTACAAGAGGGTTGGAGATAAACCTCCATAGCCAGATATATTCTGAAACTACATTCACCAGAGTACTTAGATAAGTATGTTTCAGTTTGAACAAAGGTGGTACAATAATATCGTGGGGTCTGCATTCGTGCCGGACGTCCATAGAATGAAAATATTTTTAAGAACGGCAGCCATAAACAACAGATGAAGCATACAACTTTGGAATTTCCATGGGTCTCGCTAGTATTGACTAGTTGTCATTATGCAGATTCTTCAACTTCCATTACTCTTGGTCTTGAACAATGCATCCAAAAACTGACCTTCCTGTATTTTTTGTTCTAAAAGTAGCCAAGATCAGATTGGAAAGGTTAAGAAAAGTTTTCCCTTTGATGGTTTGAAAAGCAAAGGCAAGATCCTAAACTGACCTTTTGCCAAGAGCTTTGTAACCCTGATTCCTCGTCACCTTCCAAATCTTACGGCGATTTCATCATCGCTGTGCTAGCTCATTGATTATATATATATATATATATATATATATATATATATATATATATATATATATATATATATATATATATATATATATATATATATATATATATATACTAGCAAAACCTATCTGCCATCTGGGCAGCAATTAATTGGGGGAGGGTATAGTTAACTAATATATTTGTAACACTTACCATAAGTTCGACTGGCACGTAATCGATTAAAAGAGTGGGCATCCCCCCCCCCCCCGAAAAAAATAACGCACAGAATAACGCACAATTTACGTTAAATACAGGGTGGGCCAAAATAAGGGTCCTATCTTTAAATTTGAATAACTTGAATTTGAATAACTTCCACAAAATAAAAGTTAAACTCACCAAACGTTATGTGTGTGTAGACTGACCCTTCCGAGATTTTTTGAAATAAACAAAACAAATTTTAGCCGAAAAACACTTCTTAAAACTTACAAAAACTAAAGTATTGTTTTTTACACTGTTTTGAGTTTTTTAAGCAAAAATAATGTTTTCTAAATGAGGGTACGTTCCTTAGGGCTAATACGGCTCATGCTTGCTTCGGAAGGGGTCCTTTACTTATTCTAAAAAAAAAATTAAAAAAATCAATAAATAAAAAAGTTATGAATTTTTAAAAATAGGACCCTTATTTTTGCCCACCCTGTATATATAAAACTGATCCATCATTTTAAATTCTAAAATATGTTTTCCTTCTTTCCATTTTCCACGGTGTTCACACGTAATCGCCTAAAAAAAGCAGAATATATTTATTTTTTCTTAGCAGAGTGTGTTAATCTGCAAATTTACCCATGTGTTATGTTCTTAATCTTATATTTTTTAACTATACGTTTCTTTTTTATTTTAATTTTAAGCAATTGAGTTTAGTTGTATTATTTTTTCCAGTAAAAATTAAATAAATAGCTTCTTTAAAATTATCTAAATAATTAAATACCTTATTTTTCATGCATAAATTTAAAAAATATTAAAAGTTTTGGTATTATTGTAGATTAACACCTCTCAGCTCCATCCCTACCCCCACAAAATACAATTCTACTTTTTTAGGCGATTACGTATGGATACCCAAAAAATCCTGGCGGCAATAGAAAACAACAAAAAAAATATTTTAGAATTTAGAGTTGGGCATCAGCGTCGCATATAAATTTAACTTAACATCACCCTCTATATCCGGGCCATTCAAGGGTTTAAAAAATATATTAGTTAACTGTCCTAATAAGTTAGAATGACGCTGAAAAGTAGAATCACATTGTTTAAACTTATCTGAGGGTGTTAATCTACAAATTTATCAAAGTTAATTGTTCAAATTATGGAAGTCTCTGAGTAAAAACATTGTTTTAACTATTAATTGGTGTTTTGATATAAATATAGTTTAGATAAATCGAAAGAAAAATTTTTGCATTTATTCATTTAGAAAAAAAATTAAGTTTGAAAACAAAATATGTTGGGATTCTAGGGGGAATGTGTGTGGAGTTGAAATAGTTCATATGATTGAAACGCACGTGGGAAAATATGTTCAATAAAGAAATTGTGTATGCGAAAATAAAATGTTCTGGAGAAGAAATTGTCTCTGTAGGAATATGAATGCGTGTGTGAAGAAAAATCTCTTACCGAGAAAAATGTGTTTATGAATTTGACACGTGTGATTTTGTGGGTCAGACAAGGAAACGAGCAGCGTCTCCGACGACTACCGTCTGCCGTGGCCGGAACTGAAAAAGAGGCCTGTCTGACGTTGTGCACCGGTTTATATGATCAAGAAGGGCAGATAACTCTGTGGTCGTCTTCTAGCGCCACCTGACGGTGAAAAGCGACGCCTACTGGCAAACCGGTGCAATAATGTTTGAGAGGGGGGGGATAACTGCTACAAATATTAATCTATTTTTTTATTATTATTTAAAAAGCTGAGAGAGGTGGAGAACTGTTTTTTTTTTCTTTATTATACCAAATATAATCATATTCAATAGTCGTCGTCGTCGTTGTCGTCGAAAATAACAAATTTAGTTTTAAATAAAAAGTATATATCTAAAGAAAAACTGTTAGTTATTGCGTTCAATGCGGAGTTTAATCTCTTTTAATAAATTATTCCAGGTAATCTAAGTTGTTAATTCGTGTAAACATACGCGTGACCAGAAGTTATTAGAATTTCAAAATAATAATTTTGAACGTTAAATGTTTTTCATAAAATCGTTGGAATTCTACTAATAATAATAGCATTAATATTAACAAAACTTGTGAATATATATGAGAATACTGTAAAACGGAAAAAGAAATGAATTGTTCAGAATATTAATTTATTAGAAGGTGTTTATAAAATTATTATGCTAATAAAGCATCGGGACGAATGTGTTTACGAAGTGTTCTGTTGGCTATATATAAAGTATTTGAAAATACTTAATTGTATAATTGAATTAAATAAGCGTAACGTGTTTTTATATAAACATAGTTAGGATAAATGGAAAAATATTTCGCATTTATTCATTTAGATATATATATATATATTTGAATATTTTTTATATTTCAAATATGAATCTTATAACATAAAGTTTTATAATAGCTCAATAGTGTGGGGCTAGAGCTGTAATAGGAAATGTTTTAATGTTATTAAAACCACATCAAATGCAGAGGAACAAATTCTAACCAATTTCACCAAAAAATCTTTTTTTTTATTTGCAACATACAATTATTTCGGCCTACCACCAAGATATATATAATAATGTTCCAAGTGTTCAAAGCATTTATTTATTGGGGAGCCGATCCTCAGTGCTCGTAAACAAAGGGAGGTAATCTTCCAGGCAGGGAAAACCTGAATTGCAATCCGTACTCAATTATTTTTTAATATATTTAGTTTCTCTCTCTCTCTCTCTATATATATATATATATATATATATATATATATATATATATATATATATATATATATATATACGAGGCCTGTCTAAAAGTTATCCGACCTTAGGCCAGGAAAAATATTTCAAATACGTGATGGGGTTGGGACCCTAATTCCCTTCAAAGTAGGCCCCTTGTTCTTGCACACACTTAGCCCGCCCATCCATCCACTGCTTGAAACACCTCTGAAAGTCTTCTTTTGGAATGGTGTTCATCTCCGCCTTTGCGTTCAGCATTATCTCTTTTTTCGCACCCTTTCAACAACAGCTGCACTCCAGAGCAGTTTTGGGCTGCCACAACGCTGGTCACTCTCCGCTGATGTGCGGCCATTTTTGAATCGGTTGAGCCACTCCTTAATTTGTGTTACACCCATCGCATCTTCTCCAAACACATGCTGAATCTAACACGACGGCGGAGATGAACACCATTCCAAAAAAAGACTTCCAAAGGTGTTTCCAGCAGTGGATGAATCGATGGGCTAAGTGTGTGCAGGCACAAGGGGCCTACTTTGAAGGAGATTAGGGTCCCAACTCCGTCACGTGTTTGAAATATTTTTTCTGGACTAAGGTCGGATACTTTTTAGATAGGCCTCGTATATATATATATATATATATATATATATATATATATATATATATATATATATATATATATATATATATATATATATATATATAACTTAGTAAGATTTTTAGAAAGAAATGCAACAGAGGTTAGATTAATTAAAGTCATGCAATTTTTCAAAAAGTTGAAATTTAAAATAAGAGCAACTAGCAGGGTTACCCGGCGTTGCCCGATGCAAAAGTGTAACATATTTCTATTAAAACTTCTATATATATCTCTATCCGTCGCTTTATCTTTCTTGTTCCCCCTCTCCCTCCATCTCATTCTCATTTGCCCATCCCATTCTACTCTCTCTGGACATACACACATATACTCACATACAACTCTCTTTTATATAGATTCCTTGAGGAATTAGTCGGCATCAGGGAATTAACTCCTTGATAAAAAATCAAAGTTACTTCCCTTTAGTAAATAAAATGACTGAATAAAACCACTTAACCCTAACGAAATCTGGGTCCGTTGACCTCTAAAGAATGAATATTTTTAAATAAATTTTAGATATTATTCATTCCGAGCAATGCTGATCAAGAATATACCAACTTTGTGGGTCTTTGTTTCTTAGTTTTTTACTTTTAGCTGGGCACATACACACAAACACACCTAGGTTTTAAGTCAGTGAGTGTTCATATCTCGATGCCTATCTTCAGTCATAGTTGAGAAGTCCTGTTTGGACAATTAGGAGATCATGCTGTGATAAACGTACACATGTCGTGCCTACACCAGTTTTATGACTAACAAAATAGGATGTTTAATCATTGAACATCTTAGCCCTTGTCATGCTGACTCTCTTTATGACTCGACACTCATAATAAAACCGGATGTTTAACCCATGTGGTAGAAACCAACACGCTTTCTTTCTTCACACATCGTCACTCAACCCAACCAATCAGATCTCATCAAAGCGTTGTACCAGCAGCAGTCACCAAAAAAGGAGTGCACATATTCACTATGAGTTTCCTCCTCCCCTGACTACTTCTTTGTTTCTCGGAGTTTAATTAGTGTTGATGTTCTCCTACTATTTTTCTTTCCAGTGTAAATAAATTTATGTGTCTAAATTAGAATAACTCAATCAATAAGCCTTAGAAAAAATTGAACTAAATAAGTTTAGGCTGTCTATTCTGTAGGAACGCTGATGCCGCTTTTTTACAATAGCTAACAAAAAGGGTAAAAATACCAATTAGGCAACGAACAAATGTAACCAAAGGCAACAAAAGTTACTTTCTACTTACCGGCCTAAGTTGGGTTTTTTTTGTTGTTTTAAAGTATTTTAAAGCGCTTTTATTTATATTTTTTTATCCTTGCATTCTGAGTCTTGTAAACCCTACGAATTGAACATGTGAAGCCGTGATAATTGCCCAAAAACGAAAATTAAACAAAAGTACAGCTAATAAAAATATACAGATCGGTTGAAAATTAAATTTTCTACCGATTGGTGCCAGCTATTAGCTGTATATTTGATTTATGAGTTGTTAAATATGCGACATGGAGGCTTCACGGTGCCATCTTGAAAAAAAAAGGTAACACACATCGTACTTTTATCGAATTATTAAAATGTAATAAAACCACATTAAAATACTTGGGAATCTTTTACGAGACTCAGCAGAGTAAAAACGCAAAAAAAACAAATTACAACAAATAAAAGTAACTGTAAGCTGTAAAAGTTAGTTTCAAACTTGCATGTGATATTTGTTTGTATTTTAAACCCGTTTGAAGTGCTATTTATTAGAAATCAATAGTTTTGACACCGTAATTTCGAAAACAAACATGGCCGATTTGGGGGGAATTACTAACAAATGCACCTGGAGCGGCCATATTGATTTTTGTGAAAACGTTGGAAAAAAAAACAAGACATTTTTTTTTTTACATCTAATGAAAACCCATTTATAATACGTAAAAATAAAAACAAATTACATAGGTAAGTAGAAAAATATCTATTCTCGTCGTAGGTCAACTTCACTTGTTGCAAATTTATGTTTTTAAACCCTTTCTCGTTCTTTTTTTGGACCCCGTTCGCGCCTCTGCTGAGTCTCGTAACATATACCCAAATACTTTAAAACACAAAATATCTTATCCAAGTAAGTAGAAAAGTAACTTTTATTGTTCTTGTTTTTGTTTCTGCCTATTAGTTATTTTCACCCTTAAAAAATCGCCGCGATGATTGCAGTCAAAACGAATCAAAACAAACCGAGGCATCCACAAAGGGAGTTAATTCATGGTATTGCACTTCCGAAATACTTTGTTCAAATCTCTTCCATTGTTTGGATGAGAAGTCTGAAATATCCTATTGGGCACACAAATCACTGCAAGTCCTTAGAAATTAAATTCCTTTGGGGAATGTATGGATAAGTAAAATGTAAATATTGTTAATCAATTGATCATTTAAAAATCGAAAAAAATTAAAACTCTAAACTCTGTCCAGAGTAATCTGAGGCACATAAATAAATTAAAAGTATGAATTATTACAATTTTTTGTAAATTAATTGACTTGAATAAATGAATAAATAAATACATATATATAAATAGATAAATGTCTAAATAAATAAATTATAAATATATATAAATAAATAAGTAAATCAATGTATTTATAAGTTTAAAAGTTTTTTTTAGAAAGACTCTCAAAAAACAATTTGCCTGAGGTGCTCTATACAACTTGTTCCAAAATAAGACGTTAAATTCCTCAGTGGAAACCTGAAATCCCAAATTCCTCAACTAAATTCCCCATCGTATTAATTCCCCTGGATCATCAGTATAAGAATTTTTTAAATCAAACAATGTGGTCCAAATCCTTTAAGTCTCTAAAAATCTAAAATTGCTACTATATTAAATGTAGGATTAAAATTAAAATTAAGAATTTTTATTTTTTAAATTAATTTCCAAAACATGTTAAGAGGTCTCCAAATTACTTAAATATTTCTAAGTGACCTTCAAAACATTTTTTTAAAACACTTTTTTTTAATTTCTTCCTCTAGATGTTTATATATTGTTATAAGACGGGTGTGCAGGCACCAACCATGATTGCATCAATTGTAAAGGTATATGCGTATAACACCTGGAAAAATCTTAAACCAGTCCCAGACTTAAAATTAAACTTAAGTCCTGCCCAAGACCATAGATGAAGACCTAAATTGGGCTTCTTGGCCTTTTGGCTAAGATCAAAGTGTAGTATCTGTTCCGATGGATACTGCACGCCTGTCCTGTGCAGTTCTAGGAGGTCCACCCTCCCAGGCTTTGCCTCCCCTCTTTGGGGAGGAGTAAGTTTATTGCTTACTGTCTGAGGCGCCCCTACCGGGGAATGCCGACGGGGCTGCCCAGGCAATTTTTAAATGGCCAGAGTGCTCACCTCTCGAGCGCTGGCTTTTCAAACCCCACTTTCTCGACCCGATCTTGGGTCACATCTTACTTGTGGGAGTAAGATAAAATTGGCCTTGTGCCTAACTCCTGGGGGGGAGTAAATAAAAGACCTTTAACTATTTGGATCTTCAAACCCGTTAATTCTAGAGAGAGAGAGAGGTGAGAATAAGAAGCGGAGGAAAAAAAGAAAAGAAAGAAAAAAACAAAAACAAAGTGGATAAGTAAATGGGTGGGTTGGGATAGGTGCTGATGATTGCCTTAATTCAATTCTATAAATGTTCATTTTATATTTATCTGTTATAGTTCTTACTTATCCGGCAAACCCAGCGCCGGTATCCTCTTTGTCTTGTCTGAAAACATTTTTTATGTCGGTTGGTGTGACCAGTTTATTATTATAAAGTGCTTGCCTTCTATGGAGGCATCCCTTGGAAATCTCCCCTGCATTAACAAAAGAGGGAAGGTTTTCAAGAGATGCATTGTTATAAATAAATGTACGGGATATAATTCTTACATTATAGTTATAATGTAGACGGATACTTAAACTTTTTTATATAATACTAGAATACCAATGCCAGGACGTGTAAAAATAATTCTCCGAACAATAACAGTTTTGCACTATTTTTATGTCCACTTACGAAGATTAAAATCAAAATATAATGCTATTAAACTAAAATATTTGAATTTTCAAATGGGGGGTTGAAATGGTGATTTTCATTAAATTGTATCCCTAGTCATTAAAAACAATTAAGCAAGATTGCCCTGAATTTCAATTTTTTCTTAAAACCCTACAAGCTTAAGCCTTACATTTTAGACATTTTCTAGAATCAGATTCATGTAATGGATTTTGATCAAAATTGGAATAAGGATTCTAGACATAAGGTTTAGTAGCATTATATTTTGATTTTAATCTTGGTAAGGAGACATTAAAGTGGTGCAAAACTGTTCTGTTCGAGTAATTAATTTTACTTATCCTGAGACTGGTATTCTTCTAGTTTATTATATGCACAGCTTATTTTATGATCATAAACTTTTGCACACGTATGTACACACACATGCACGCGCGCACTTCAGGAACCAATCCCTAACAACTCCATTTCTTAATTCACTGAAACAATTTTCATATTTTAAATCTTCACTCAAAGAATTTGAGAAAAACATTTGCCGATCTCGCGAAGTAATCATCAAATAAATGTCCTTCTTTTTTTTTCATCTTTTTCTTTTTCGTTTCTCTTCAGCTCTCAATATTTTCTTCATTCATTTGTACTGCTGTTTTTGTTTCAATAACTTTTTTTTTCTATGTGCGTTTACATATCTGAAGAAAGTATAAATTATACCAAAGTCTCATATGAACTGAATAGAGCCTATGTCACATAGAAATATTTTATAATCATCTATATAATAAAGTAAAGCTAGTATAATTCTCGGATCTTTGTGATAAATAGCTTTCTTTCTGTAAAATACAGCATGATCATGTTGACACACCGGTTTCCATTAGATCACCAAAGTCAAGCGACGTTGAGCCTGGCCAGTACAGGTTAAGGGTTGACCATTTGGAAATACTAGGCACTGTATGTTATCTCCTCTAACCGGGTTGTACGTGTGGACTGGGGACCGCATGTGAATTTGTATTCCCCATAAACTTCCACTTTCAGTGGAAGACGATATGCCAGACGATGGCCGAATACCACAAAAAAGTTGTATTATCGGTTATTCATTCCTGTAAAATCAATATTTGATTCGGATTCGTGAACAAAAAAATGTATTTTGATTCCTTTCTTTCAAAAATATTTTATCCTCCTCAGAAAGATTTTTAAAGTGGGCGTATTTTCAATAATACCCTACATAGCAGCATGTGCAAACATAAGTGATTAACATTACACAGTAAATGCCCAAACGAAATAGCTCATATGGGAGAGCATCAGATCGTGATCTTCGTACGTAAGGCCTGGTCACTGAAAAGTGACGTAATGCTAGTAAGTAGCAAGTGAGATCTGTTGAACAGTCGTTGTAACAGCAAGCAAACTGGAGCAAAATTCTCGGAGACGAATTATACTGATGAATATGTATTTATTTGCGCGCACGTGGCCAACGCTGAACTATAACATCTTTTCACCGTAAAACTGGAAATACATGAAAATAAACAAGTCTTACAAACATGTTCTAAGACAAAACAAAGCAAATTATAAAAGAGTAAAAATTCAAATAGGTTTAAAGAACTATGCGTTGCTTACCTCTATTTTTTCCAAGCTACTTGCCCTAAAGCCAACGTCCATCACAAGCGGAACAAACGTCCGACTCCCATGTTGACTCATTCGAAAAGACCGCCTCTGGGCAAGCAGGCGGTGTAGAGGCACAACAGTTACCCCGTGTGCATGTCTTCCGGGAGAGGATGGTGCTGAATACAAAATGCCCCCTTCCTGAATTATGACCGGCCAATATGTGAAACTCCTATGTTTACAGTCAGACTGTCGATAATGAATGAGAGCTTTTTTTTAAGCAATAGAAAACTTTAAAAATTGCCTTTAAAAAAGAATAGAAAGGAACACGATTCGATTTATACTGAAACTGAAGTTGATTTAATCTAAATTTTAAAAAAAAACAAGAATTCAAAATGAATAGTTAAGTTGTGTTATTGCTGTTGTTTCATGGATTTTTATTTATTATTTCTATTTACTTGCCTCCCCACGAGGACAAGACAGATTTAGACAGAAGTTCGGTTTTGAATGTGAGGAAAATCAAGCTCCTAAAAAAAGACACTCTGGATTATGACAAAAATTTAAATTGCCTCAGTCTAGAAAAATTTCTCATTCACTTTTAATGACTGAGGAGAGACAGGACGAAGTGCAGTATCAGAACAGATATTACACTTTTATTGCAAATAAATACAAAAACAGTAGGTGAAGCTTTAGAAGTACAACTATAGTTGCACACAGCAATGAAACTGTTAAGAAATTAATGTTCTCTTCAAGAATGTTTAATTTCTTTTCAGGCGTCATGAATGTTTAATGCTAATGAATCGCTCAAAAGAAATGCCGCATTTATTTCCATCCGTCCCAAAATAATCAAATGTCTGGCTTTGAAAAGAATTTCTTTAATAATTCTTGCCTTTGTTCTTTCTCTTTTAGAAATATGCAAATATTTATTTCTTCCCTTCAGAATATTTCGATGCGGTCTTTATTCTGACAAGTAAAGGTCTGATTCTTTGGTTTAGTTGTTTTATTTATTTATTTATTCATTTATTTTTTATGGAAATCGCTCCAGACACGGCATGAAGCAACTTGATGTAAGGAGCTAAAAAAAATACTGCTTCAAGGTCAAAAGTTAGCCAACAATGAGTTTTAGATAGATCGATTCCGACCTAGAAACCAGCAATTCTTCTCCCTTTATCAAAAACATCGCTTATGAAATGTGAGGACTAAAGTACAAAATAGGAGAAGCAAGAGTTACCGAAAGTAAACCCAAAGTTCATTTTCTACTCTCCTGTTTTATGGCACATCGACCTTTTTCTTTGTTATTTCATGCTGAATCCAGTCTTTTTCAGAAAAAAAGTTTTTATGCTTCAAGTTTTAAGAGGAAGCTCAGGGGCTATTGAAAGGTCTCCTTGATGAAACTGAGACATTGAATAATGTTTTGTCATCAGAGTCTATGACCAGGATTGCCCAGAGAATCCACCATGTGGAGGATGCGATGGTTGACCTACGAACAGCAAAATTGTGGATTCAATACCTTGATATGGTGAAGATCCTCCAATTGTTTATCAAGGCAGAGTGCACTGGGAACTTGGAATTGCACCATGACGCTGTAAGGAAAATGCTGCTAATATTCGCTGCAGCCGGACACATCCTATATGCAAAGTCGGCCTACTTGTACTTGAAGCAAATGGAGGGACTACCGAAAAGCCATCCTGAAGTGTACCAGACATTTTCTGAAGGATTCCATGTGATTATACGGAGTGATCGCTACTGGGCTGGCTTGTCGACGAATCTGGTTATTATGCAGGTGCTAATGAGAAGCATGAAGACGTCTGGAGGTCTTACTCGTGGCAGAGGAATGGACGAAATTCAACGATTAGTTTGGACGCTATCACTGCCAGCAGACGCTGAAATCAATTTTACAATGCAAGAACTAGCAAGCATTCGTTATGGCACTAGTGACCAGCACCAGCAAGAAAAGAGCGAGATGTGAGGGATACATGGAAGCTCCTTGCGTTTCTCCAGACATATGACTCTTTCACGGAAGATCCGTCCATTCACAGCATTTGAAGTGCAGTAACTGGAGACAAAAAGGTGAATCTGGACAGAGCAAACACCATAGAAGAAGCAATCATAGCTTCAATGGTTGGAGAAAATGTCCATGAGTACACTTTTAAAAGAAAGGATCAGGCAATTACACTTGGGTCAAAAGTTTCGCTCAGCAAAGATGAAGTAGTTGAGACTGATACACAACTCCTATTCCAGACACTGTGTCTGCTATTTACCAATGAACCCTCAACTCAGCAGCAGCAAAAACATTTCCAGTATGAGCTTTGTGGTTACCCACCTGCACTTTTTGATTCTTTTGGATAACTGCAAGAGGAAAAAAAAACGGCTTTGGCAGATGCAATATGGGAACTGACTTCCCCTGTACAATCAGGTCCACAGTCTTCAGATCTACAGTATCTCTTAAATGGTGGAGCATTACTTCAACGCCTCCCATGGCAAAAAGGTCACACATTTGATGAGATCTGCGCCCAATACCGCAAATATGTCACAACTAGATATGGAAAAGCATGCATTGTCTTTGATAGGTATGAAAGTGGTCCATCCATTAAAGACGCGACTCACCGACACTGAACAGGGGGCTCTGTTGGTGTTAATGTGTCACTGACCCCTTTAATGGTGTGCAAATTAAAAAAGGATGTTTTCCTAGCTAATCAAGAAAAACAATTGTTCATCAACTTGCTGGGAAAGAGTTTGGAGGAAGCAGGTTGTAAAGTAGTCCATGCATCTGGAGACGCTGACATATTGATTGTGAAGACTGCTCCAGAACTGGCGCAGACAAGAGAAACCATTTTTATAGCAGATGACACTGACCTATTGGTCCTTCTATGTTATCATGCCAATAGAGATGATGGTTACAACATCTTCTTCATGCCACAACCAAAGGATAGTGCAAAAGTGTGAAAGTCTGGAACATCAAAGAGATAAGGAAATCTTTGGGAGATGTGGTCTGTTCCAACATTCTTTTCATCCATGTACTACCGGGTTGTGATTCTACATCCAGCATCCCTTTGAAAGGTGATGAACAATAGAAACTTCTTCCAACTGGCAGAAGTCTTTGGCAAGGATAACAGTGCAGAAGAGGTTATTGAAACTGGGGAGAAGGCTTTAGTGTGCCTGTACAATGGTAATGATGGGGAAAACATCAATCATCTCCGACTGAGGCGCTTTAAGGAAAAGGTTGCAAAAAGATCAAAGTATGTTGAGGCCAAATCATTGCCACCAACAAGATAAGCTACGAAATTCCCCAGTCTTCGAGTTTACTTCCAAATTCAGGAATGTGCTAAAACATATATTTATGCACTACAATATATATATATATATATATATATATATATATATATAATATATATATATATATATATATATATAATATTTATTAAAATAAATATTAAATTATTTTTACTTACATACGCCGGCATTTTAAGCTTACTTACCCTATCATCAGTGTAGGAGACGATAATTTCAGACTGTCACAAGATTCCAACCCAGTTACAGAATCACCCTAGACTCCGCAAGCAAGCGCCCTAACCAAACAGCCACGAGAAATCACCACATAAAGAAAAGGGAATTAAGTTCTATTTATGCTTAGGCACAGACAGTATACTACCGAGAGTGGTCAACGAACGTTGTCAGAACATGGCATGTAGCTACGTGACGATTTATTTTTAACTCCCTGAACAGGGCTCAACTTCAATATTTCTTAAATATTAAATTATTTTCACCTACATACGCGCGGTATATATATATATATATATATATATATATATATATATATATATATATATATATATATATGAACAAAGAAAAGCCAAAACTATTATTTATGTATTCATCAACGTTTTGTTTTTATTTCAAGACTTCCTCAGGATGATAAGTCTGAAAAAATAACACACAAATAATAAATATTTGAACAGGAGAAGAACAGCTCAAAAAGGCCGTTTATGAAAAAATAAATTATGAGCTACAAATAAATATTTGTATGTACAGGATTCACTTTAAAACTAATTAACCGATCATTATTAATTTTGGAACACAGCTGCTAGTCGTACGGGTGGGTAATGTGGGCTATATTTATTTTAATTTAGTTGTATGCGAAAGAGGCAAAGAGATGGTGGAAGCTCTTCATGAAAATTCAGATATTTCCGATTTTTGTGAAATTTTAACAATAGGTATTAGACATCAATTAATAAATATTTATATGGGTTTTAGGGGGTATCATATGGAAACAACCTCCTATGTAGAAAATTTAAATATTTCAGATTTGCATCAACTTTGATCCATAGTCATTGTATATGCAAGATTCCCTGAATTTCAATTTCTTCTAAAGACCCCTTAAGCTTAAGCCTGAAACTTTAAACATTTTTTAGAATCAAAATCATGCAATGGATTTTTATCAAAATTGGCATAAGGACAGGTGTAATTTTACAGGTAGTATTGACGCAAGATGTATTTGGGAGCAATATGTGTCTCCTGTGTTATAATGTCAAAAAAGGCCCATTTTACCCACCAATGTCTAGGGTAAACAGTTTGTCAATACATTCAATCAATCTGCTGCAAAGTGGGAGCTTATTAAAATGTGATCGCAGTTTGTTTACGTTATTAAATCTATCAGGGTCAGCATCTGATAGAGATATTCCATAAATGAGTTCAGCTGGAGAGTATCCAAGAACCTCCTTCATAGCTGCATGACAGCGAAGAAGGATAATAAGTATGTACTCGGTCCATCGCTGTTAGTCAGGATAAGCATGCAACTTGTTTTCATGGTTTTTGTTCAACTGTTGATCTTTTGACTGTTGTAACTAAGCGGATCTGTCGGTTTATGGATAATTCAGGAGAGGGTAGGGCCATTGTGCTTGACATTTCTCACACGCTCAGAAATATTTAAATTTTCAAATCGGATGTTGTGCCCGTATTATGCCTCCTAAAACCCCCTTAAAATATTCCAAAGAAACTGAAATTTGGGGAATATTTATTAATGTCTAATACTGTTAAAAACGAAAGTATCTGAATTTTAAAGAGTGAGTTGAACCCCACTCTTTAACGCCTTTGCATAAAAATGAATTAAATTAAATATTGTCTATATTATGACCCCCTTACGCCTCGCAGCCGTGTTTCAAAATTCATAATGATCGTTTAATTCGTTTAGGAGTGTACCATGTACATAAAAATATATAAACATATACACGTACCTAACTTTATATATATATATATATATATATATATATATATATATATATATATATATATATATATATATATATGTGTGTGTGTGTGTGTGTGTGTGTGTGTGTGTGTGTGTGTGTGTGTGTGCTCCTAACTCTTATAGATCTTTGTTATCTACCTTTCCTCTTTTTAAAATCTTTTATTTTTCAAACAATTACTTTTTTTAATTTCCCACTATTTTATATTTATGAAAACGATTGAGAATTGATTAATAATAAATCATTCTTATTGTTTAAAAAAAGACGTCTGCTTCCGCCATTTGTTTAATTTTCTTGGGTTTTTCTCTTTTTTCCATCAATTCCTATTTTCACTTATTTTGTCTAAAAAATTGTTTATCAGAAAATATTTGAATAAAGCGGCGTTTCGTCTGTTGGAATGGAACAGCCAATTCTTGCTTCATCTTATTCTGATGATGCTGAGTTTCTATAACGCAACGTACATCGGTTTCTTTGAAATAACAAAATTGGCACTCGCCGTATTCGGTCCAGAATTGTGAGGCCAGCTTCTAATTTAAAATACGTTTACTTTGATGTATGTTTCCTCTTCAGCCTCTAGATTTGTTTGTTTTTTGTTTGTTTTTTTACTTGATCAGGAGATGCTGGTTGCCGATGTAAAAGCAAATAAAGAATTCAACGAGGTTCTTATTTACACATCTATACTCATACAAGTGCAACACAGAATTCCCAGCACCTCTTTTAATCCGGACAAATTCAAGGAGGGAACTTTATAATCCCGCTACTATCAGACTTTATTTTGCTTAAATTTAACCCTAGTCATGGCCTCGCGGGCAAATTCAAGTGGCAATGTTAAACGTAAACACTGGTCTATCTCTATAATTTCGTTTATTCACTTATATTTAAGTTTCTAGCAATCTCTGGTGGTTTAGAGTATGGGATCAACATGCATCCCAATTCTCCAATGTTGAGTGATCGACAGCGTGGGCAAAAACACAGAAGCCATGCCCAAAAATTCCATCTAAAACGAAATCAGATTTTTGGTTCAATGTGATTAAAATCCCGTTTTCGCGGTAAAATAACACTATGCGCTTAGAGCCAATGAAATGTAATTAAAGCTAAGGTTTTCGTTGAGAAGACAGGAGTTGAAAAAAAATCAGCACACGGTCAACAAGAGGACAACGTTACCACTCCCTTGCCCTCTTGTGCTTGGGAGACGCTGACACTATACAATTTATCTTTTCTCCACTCATTCGTACAACTACGCACCCATATACGCACCCATAAATTACAGGCATAAACATTTTATTACTTCTCTAATTGAACATTTAAAATGAACAATTAATGGCATGTATTTTGTATATATAAATATTGTGTTTCTTTAAATCTTCTTTCTAAAGGTGTGGTCATAGTGGTGATTTTTCAATCTCTTCTTCTTTGCTTATACCTGTAATAATCTAAAAAAATATAAAAAACTGCCAACATTATATTTGCTCAATGGCTCCTGCTCTTGTGTGTGTTTTATTCGTTTACGGCACTGTAGTGTTAAACATTACGTAAGCTCCTTATCGCCCGCACCCCACAGGGTTGGGAAGATGAACAAAGAGGGAGCTTTGAAAAAAGTGGTGAATACAATCAGCTCATCTGCAACAAAGACAAAGACTTTTCTCTCTTCATTGCTACGTGTCACTCTAAACTTCCTGTCTGTGGTGCAACTTCCTGTACACGTAGCTCTGGTCCTGATCTTTAACTTCTAATGGAAATTTCCGATTTCTTCCGACTCTAGTCTATGTAGAAAACTATTTTTACACACTCATAACCAGTCTAGATACAATAGTGCGAGCTGATAATAATTTTATATTCATGAAACTGTTAGATAATGAAGCCCTTTTTAACGTTCGATCATGAAGTCCCTTCGATCCCCATATGACCCCATAATCTTATCATTGACCGAAAACAGCTGTA